>QOCX01000805.1:52856-68579 GCA_005959815.1 Sarcophaga bullata
TGGGTTCGGAACATTTCAATCTGGACAGAAATACTTCCGTTTCTGCCCCGAGATCCATCCTTGATCCATCTATGATAACTTCCCTAAACTAATATTATCAGGGGTTTATGCTACTACTAAACATCAATTTAATTCCCATGATGACAGCCATTCTCCCTGCAGGTCGCTAAAGAAATCGAAGAGTTTTTATCACTTCTCAATATCCATGTACAACACCACTTCTTCCTATTTCGTTCCGAACCACCGGACGGCAATCTGATTTAACGATGCCCATATAGTTATAAGGGATCGTGTAATCAATCTGTACCAAGACATAGGAGTCTACGTTTATTGTATGGCTACGGAGCTGCTTAGGCTAGCAGATTTATATCCAATTCAGTCTGGTTGCGTCAAGAGGTACCTGCTGCACTAGGAGAAGTACGCTAGGAAGACAATTTAAAATGACGTCACTTGTCCTGATTAGTGTTATGCTCTGGGAATTAATAATATGGATGGCAAATTGCCTTCAAATGTCATCTAACTGTACAGTTAAAGAAAAGAGTTTACATACACCATTGTATGTAGACCGGAAAAAAGTCTACATTCACCGGCCTAATCCCGGGAAAAAAGTCTACTCCCGGGAAAAAAGTCTACATACAGCGCTGTAAAGAAATAACTCTACATATAGAGAAAAAAGTCTACGTACAGAGGTATATGTAGACTTTTTTCTGTGTCTCTATATTGTTTTGCAGTTGTTATCCACCAGATGGTTGCTTTTTAAAGCCTTACTACCCTGTATAGCCAGAATGTTTAAGCCTGCACCTCTCAACAATGCCTTACTACCCTGTATAGCCAGAATGTTTAAGCCTGCACCTCTCAACAATGGCCTTTTTACAGCTAAGGAAAGTCCAATAAATCTTCTAGACCTTTTTGAGTACATTATGCCTGTATTAGAGCTTGAAAGCAAGGATAACTAGGAGGTATGTGATCGTAGAGGTGGAACAGACTTCAATTTCCTCCATAAATAAAATATTTCTTCCCAAGATCTTATATTTCGTAGAGAATATCAAGAGCTTAGAATTTCTGGATTAATTTACAAACCTTTTTTCTATGCTTCACTTAGAGAAAGGCTTGTGAAAACAAAGTTTAGGAGCTTCAGGTCTAAGTTAACTATGAATAGATCACCAGCAATAACAGACTACTTTGGGTATGAAGCAGTTTTGAACTTTCCTCTAAAATAATAGTACGGAAATGTATTTCATAATTGTATGCCAGCAGGAATAAGATTTTAAATATCATTCCGTTATTTTCTTAATGCTGGAAATGCTTTACAGCCTCAACTTATTTTTTTTTTTTGTCTTTCCTTGACATAAGCTTACCTTATTAAATATCCATTCTATGATATCCTAAATATCATAGTTTTAATGTTTTTGATATTTTGAACCCAAAATCATTAATAAAAGCAAATATTTTAAAAAAAAAAAAAAAAAAAAAAGAAGAAAGAGAGAGAAATCATAAGAAATATTCCGAAGGACAAAAGTGCTCTGTGAGTCCTTTCCCGACCATTATGCTGCACAGCCAATAATATTCTGCAAATATTTTGAAAAAAAAAAGATTTGATTTTTTTTTTTTTGTATTATCCTTAAGGATAGAAAAAGTTAGAAGAAATCCTTTAAAACAAAATGAAATTTCTTTTTAGACTTTATTTCAGGGCTTTTGCCTGCCTTTGTTTGTATGGCAAACAGCAGAAGAAGAGAACAGCAGTTCGTCGTTTTTAATGAAGATTTGGAAATCAAATAAAATCCCTCTTTGATGGAATGATTGATTGGTATGGAAACTTAAAGGCCATCATGGTTTTGTCTTGATAAATAGACACACCAACAACAACAAAAAAACAACAACAACAACAAAAATTGGGACAAACACAAGCTTAACAATTTTAATGGGCAGTTAAAAAAACGAAGCCATTAGAACGACTGAATGAATGCAAGAATGAATGAATGAATGAATGAATGAATGAATGAATGAATGAATGAATGGTGGTGGAGACGGCAGCATAAAAAATTCTTTCAGCTTAAATAAGTCGGTTGTGGCTGATTTGTTGCTGTTAATAAAAATGTCACTCAAAACTGTTTTTTTTTTGTTGTTGTTGTTTCGTTTTGGGCCATTTTAATAGGAAACCACCAAACCAGAAAAAAGTGAAGGAAAACATTGAAAAAAGCTGCTGCTGCTCCTGCTGTACTAAAAAATGCATAAATAAGTGGAGGAAAACAAACACGAGCAGATTTTCCATTTTTTTTTGTTTTCTGAAAACACAATACCAAAGGGAAAGAATAAAATAAAGTTTTTAAATTCTTTATCATCACAAAAGGGAAAAGGAAATGAAAAATAAAACAAAAGAGAGAAATTTGTTAATATTTCATGGACTTAAGCATCGGCAACCGCTAAAATCTATTGTACTGGATGTAATTAAAAAACATATACAGGGGGCTTCCAACCAGGACCTTCCACTCTTTGACAGTTGAAGCTAAATTTGTCAAATTTGTTGTCATATATTCAGAATGTTTTGCCAAGTTACCATTGGAAGGATGTAATATTCCACAGCCCGAGCAAATAATAAAAAGGTTTTTTTCGAAATCTTTTCGGGAATCCTATCTACTTTACTCATTTTACAATCACCGTAATCATCCAACTGGGTGGAATATTCTCAACAAATAAACCAACGTCGATGAAACGCTAAACTACAATATCAGTCAAAAACTGCGCTGCTGTCATAATGATAGTGTGCGTAGAACGTAGATTAGAACAACATTAGATCCAAGATCGTCCAATATATGCAAAAGAAGTCAGTGCTAGGTGTGGCTAGCAGAGTCATCAGCAGTCCATATTTTTCTGAGAATGACTTTTTCCAGGCCACCATTGCCAAAGGCGAGCACTATAGGCCGATGATTACCAACTTCTTTTTGCCATGGAAGTGTTGTGAGCTGTCCATTCTTAGCAATTTATGATTCGACTACATTCGCACCCACAGCTGTGGAATTTTGTTATTCTTATGGTGTAGGTGTCGCTGTAGTTTAGTAGGTAGTGTGTTGACTTATTAGATGTAAAGGTCACGGTTAAAATCCCGGTGCTCATATATAAAAAATAAACAACACACAATAAGTGGTGTGAGAAACAGGTCGTATACTGACTAGTGGGTTGTAATGACCAATTATTTATGTATGCACGCACCTCCAACTGTGTCATCAATTGAGCTTAAAATTAAAGATAACATCCAAGAATTTCACTTGGATGGGCATCTAAGCTTATGGTCTAGAGAACGAACACTGGAATAATGAATGATCTTCGTTTTCCATGAAAATAAGTATACGTTAGCCTTATCCAGATTAACATTTAGACACCTGTGCTGCCCGCAAAGCTTGTTTCGCTTTTCCGCCTGAAATATTAACACAGTGTTCGCATGGTTGAGCGTTTCAAATCGCTCATCTGTTAGTATCCTTAGTAGACTACAAATGAAGGTGAAAGTCTGCCTTCCTGTGGTGTTCCTCTCTTCCCATTATTCCTTAATTTCATCTTGTACTCCCCACAATTCATCCATCTGCTCCTTAGCTTATCTTCAATACAGTCTACCTTGAAGTTGCCTAAGGATTGGATTATTCTAACTCTGTTCATTATTGAAAGTTCCCTCAATACTAATACACACCTGTGGGAGAATATAGTTCATTATTTAGGCACGTCTCCTTATAATAGGCGCGGTCGCCACTGATCTTCTGTTAATGTTGGCAGCTACAAGCTCTCACAGAGGCACTGTAAGTGCTAATGGCCAGATAAAACTACTGAACTTGCTAGACAGTCCCATACCCACTATAAGTGCTCATAGAGCACTGTGAGCGCCTAAAGGCCCGATAAACTGTTGGGACTTGCTCAGACAGTCCCCTTTTATTCTGGAGTTAACTTCATACGAGAGAATGATTGGATATCGGCTTGGCTGGTAGTACTGCCATATCGCACCCTCTTTGCTTGTTGTCCGAGTTGATTTGAGTACATTTTACGCTTGAAAGATACCCGCGAGTTCCCTCATGTATTCCAAATATTAGTAAGACGGTTAGGAGACGAAAAATCTTGTTTTATTTTCCTCCTTACAGAACTGATATTTGAAAATGTCTGACAGTTTCAATTCACAAAAACTTAAATAAGGCGCCCTTCACAGCCAACATTTTTCAATTTTTGTTTAGTTTTCAGTACCAACAAACCGGAAACAGGAAGTTAAATGTTACAAAACCTTTATAACGTTGTCTGCAAAAAACAAAAAAAAATTTCAACTAAAAAATATCAACGAAAACAAAATGTGCAAAAGCTCTTAGGCAAACAACAACTAAATGTTCTCAAATATGTATGACAACAACAATGTGAGCACATACTAACCATTTTGCCCTACTCATACCAAGAGAAACAATACGGAAACTGAAACATTTGCCCTTCCACTTAAAATTTTTTTTACAATATTAAGCAGCAGTTTCAACCACAAGGAAAAAAAATAAAATAAAAAAATACTAGAATGCATGAGAGTGTGTATGTGTAAATGTATGTGTTTATATTTGTGTCTAAAATGTTAAATACTGCTGTGGTTTATTTTATAAAAATTGTTGTGGTTTTTTCTTTTATTTTCTCTGACCACAGTCTTGCAATCATTTAAACACACACACACATATATATATATACCGACAAACTTCGTCATATACTTACTAATACAGTTACATTTGCACTAACACTTTGGTAACATATACACACTGTTAGACAGACTAAAGCCATACTCCTACAGGTTTGTGTGTTATAAAGAATATATTTTTTTTGGCTTTTGTGGTTGTGTCATATGTGATCCATGCGACAAATTTGTTTATGTCTGGCTGGGTTGGCATATGTATGTGTTAGAAACTGTGTATGTATATCACTTAAAGTCATAATGGGAGGAAAGTTATAATTTGATTTCGAATACGAACTTTTTCAGAGAAGCCTATGTCCGAAGAGCTTATAAAAAATTATCGATAACTGCCATTAATTTTAAGGAGATTATAAGCAAATAATTCCTGAATCAAAGTATTAGTTTAAGTTCTAAAAACATTTTATAATATGGGGTCGATAGGGCAATCTTGGATGTAGGGTACATCTTATCCCTACACAATCTTTCATTCTGTCTGTAAATATGCGTATATTGCCACTCGCTTTACTTTAAAGTTAGATTCGGACGGAGTCAGTAAGAATTTATAGCATTTATTGCAATCTGAATATGATTATAGTAAACAGGTAGTGGGACAAGATACAATCCAGTACTCAATTGTTACGATAAACTCTATATGAGCTTCTCAAGTAAACGCAGTACACATGTGTTGGCTTAGACAAATAGCAGCTCACACATCTCGAACTAAAAAAACACGAAAAAATATTTCTCGGCAGTTTCTCGAAAACATATCGTTCGACATCGGCTTTAAACCGTAGGTCACAAAATGGGTGATGTGAGAAACTACGTCATAATCCTGACTAAAGGGCAGTAATGAGTTCCTTAAGGACAAAGAAATTCTTCGGTGCATTAACATACAATGGATACGCTGGCTCGACCATTTCCATCTCTTAGAAAAAAATGGGTTCAAGTTCCGATATTAAAGCGAGAATCAGCAAAGTAAAGAGGACGACCTTGTTGCATTAGCATGACTAGATTAAGAGAGTCTGTTATCAATTGAAGTCAACAATTGCCGCAGGAACAGCAAAGATACGCTGAGATCCGACAAACAGACTGTAAGTAAAAAAAAATATGCAAAATCGTATTCAAAACCTTTATTCTTAGCCATACTGCTGCAGGTCCTTCCATTTAAGGTCTTGAATTTTTTCCATATTTTTATTAATATCGCGCCATTGTGCACAGGCAATCTGCTTTCTTGCCATGCATATGTGTCTGTCTCTAATGTAATGAAGATGTGTTCATCAAATTATCCTTTGAATATGCGTATGTTTTAATATGTACATCAATGTGTTGGTGTTTGATAATATTATCATACACATGTGAATATGTATATGTGTGTGTGTGTATGTTAAACATTATGATGAGTATATTTTCTTGCGGTTGGTTAGTTGGTTTGGCAGTTTTTACTCCATTTTTTTGTTTGTTTTGTTTTTCTTAACATTTTATCCTTTTCAGAACGTTTTTTTTTTGCTTTTCTTGTATTATTTTATGTCATCGTAGCTGTCAAAAGCAATAAAATTAAGTTTTTTTTCTTTATTTTGTTTTTGACATTTTTACTCAATTTACCATCTTTTCTTTCAATTTCTCATTTTTTTTTTTTTTTGATTGTGGGCAAAAGGGGCAATGTTTATTTGTAACTTTTAGTGGCTTTAAGTTAATTTGACAAATTGTCGATGACTGACACACTAATAAACGAACAAACGATACTAATACACACTCAAATACGCAATATATATTGTATACACATGTAATTAAGTATGTATAGGTTTGAGATTTCAGTACTAATCTCCTGGCTTATGTGCGTGAGACAAATGTGTGTGTGAGACATGAAGTTATTTCATGTGTGTAGGTTTTCTATTGACATTTGATTGATTTTCTATAAGTTTTTGCACTAATTTGCATGGAAATGTTATTTTCAATGTGAATCTGGTATTAAATTTTGTTATCCTTTGCTTCTCCTGCATATATTTAAACTAATGCTGTCTGTGTGTGTGTGTGTGTGTGTATCTGTGAGTGACGGGTTCATGACACCAACAAAGTTTAGACTTTTTAATGAGATACGATCCAAATACAATATTTAAATAAGTTCTGCCAGTATTTGTTAATTTGTTTTGTTTTGTTTTTTTTTTTTTCTGAAATTGTTATTGCTAAACGGTAACGTTTAATTCGTATAAAATCCGTTTGTCATGTGCTTATGCCTGGTCTGGTGTCTTTGTTTTTAATGAAATTGTTGTTTAATTAGAAATGATAGGCGTGTGTGGTAGTGTTTAATTTGAGCATGTAATTAAATAAACCATCAATGCAATTAAAAATTTGAATAGAAAATCAGTCAAAAGAAATATTTTAAAATGAAATAACTTTTGCATGCTATTGGTGCATAGAAAAATAGCTCTTTAGCCCTGAAACTAAGAGAATTGTGGATGATTGATTAGCGGCTTGGTTACGATTCTTTTCGATACTAAACACCGGCTGTTTAATATTCAATACTATTCCGGCTACAACAAAGATTCAAACATTTACATACGTACATACATACATTCATACATAATTGATCATTACAACCTAGCATCCCTCACCACTTATGTCGTGTGTGTGTTAATTTTATACACGAGTGCAGAGGCCTACAGCTTAAAAGTTGACTGCAAACGACAGATTTTTGAGAAACTTTTCATGGCTATTTCATTTTGCTCTTAGAGTTTTTGCCAGAAATATGCTGAGCGGAAGTGGTGTTTGAAGCTTGGCCGCACGTCTAATAAGTCAACACGTTATATACTAGCCTAAGGCGACTTGAAGCACTTATGGAAAGTCTAATTACTACAAGACTTTGAATATTTTAAGGCACTAGACGGCTGCTGCAAACCCCTCAAAAAGATGATTAAGGGACACGAATTTCACATTACGTAGGTACCGGAACTTATTGGTATTCTGGAAAACTGCAGATCGAATACCTAAGCCAGATATGTGGCAAGCATTGAAATTTCCAGTGACTCCCCTTGATTAGGAATTCCATACAGAAAGTGCAAACTTAGGCTGGGCAGTAATAAATTCCAATAATTCAGAGAGTTTAGCTCAGGCTACAAGCCAAGACAGCATAGTAGATCTGGTCAAAACTAGATGAAAAACAAGTCTGCACAAACTTCGAAAGCGTACTTCTTTTGTTATTGATGGTTTCATTATTGGTTACTCATGCGAAATGCATTGATCTTGGTCATATGCCCCATGAGTACTAGAGGAATTGCAGGAAGGAGGGTGCAACTTTTTTGCAACTCTTTGGTACTTGGTCCGAGTTATATTGCAGGCGAAGGCGAATACACATTGTCAGTCTAAATAACTTGATTAGAAAACCCTGGATAGTTCCGGAAACAGATAAAATAAAAGATAGCCTTCAGACAAAGGTTGTTAGTTGGATTCCAGTAACACAATGCTACCAATCCTGTAAAAGTATTGGCGAGTTCAGATTAAATTAAGAATTATGACGAAATTCTGGAATAACCAGGGTATGGATGAATATAAATCAGTATATGGCGACGAACTCGCCGTAGTCTGGTAGGTGTTGGCTTATTAGACGTGGGGATACGGTTCAAAACCCAGGTCAAAAGAAATATTGCTTTGACGACCTCTTCTCAGTAGATTTCTGGCAAAAACTCTGAGAATAAAATAAAATTGTCATGATAAAGTTTCTTACAAAAAGTCTGTCGTACAGAGTTGACTTTAAACTGTAGGTCCCGGCACTTCAAGTATAAAATTAACACACACAACATAAGTGCTGTGAGCAGCTAGGTCGCAAGCCTGACTAAAGCGTTGTAGGGACCAAGTACGTATGTTATGTTTCTATGTATGGATACGGTAGAGATTTCTGTAGAAGTATAAGAATGAAGAATAAAACTAATGTCAGCGCTACTGAACAGGCCGAAAATTCCGCAATTAAAGGGCCAGTTATCTGGCGGACAGTGTATGGACAGTCAAGCAGTTCTGAATGCTTTTGATTGTCCTTCCATCCTAAGTAAAGTAAATTCTTTTAGCGATGTCGATACTTTCTTGTGTTTCTTGTCTTGCTGACAACTAATCTCACGGGCTGGACACCTAA
The DNA here is from genome assembly GCA_005959815.1 of Sarcophaga bullata. Classification (NCBI taxonomy): domain Eukaryota; kingdom Metazoa; phylum Arthropoda; class Insecta; order Diptera; family Sarcophagidae; genus Sarcophaga; species Sarcophaga bullata. The sequence goes on from QOCX01000805.1 coordinate 61,661, forward strand.
TGCTAATAGGTTAGTTAAATTACGAAATTCCAAAGGGGCGACATCTATTGTTTAACTGAAATTCATGATATTGGCTTAGGATGGTTATTGATCATCTGTCTCTTAGATGAAATAGAAAAGGAGGATTTTTGTGCAGCGAGATATAGCACTACTTATTCCAGTTATTATATGATAGTCACCGTGTGGCCTAGGTTCAAGCCACAGTTAAGGCATCTCCAACTAAAACTAATTTTGAAAAAAATATTTCTGCGGCGTCCTCCTTAGCAGATTTCTGACAATAACCTGAGAATAGATTAAATTGTCTTGAAAAGTTTCTCAAAAATCTGTCATTCGGAGTCGCAACTAAAGGGTTCTAATGACCAATTATGTATGTATGTATGTGTTCGTATTATTATAGGTCACTGCATGATTGCATTCGGACTTAGTTTAAGTTTAAGAAAAAAAGAAAAAATTTGTTCAGTTTTCTTCAAATATTTAATTACTTGCCTACGTAATGACTTCTTGAAAGGCTTTTAAGAAAATTACTACCAAATAAAAGAAGAGAAAAGAAAAGAGAAAGAAAGGGAAAAAAACCAATTCATTTTTATATTGAATTGAATAAGAAAATTGGGTCAAATATTAAGCAACAGTTTGATGAGCAACATTATCTATAAACCAATATGAATACATCATGAACATGAATACGAAGTAGAATGGCATGCAACGAATTTAATTATGACTACAGTGGCAAAGGATAATTCTTCACAAAAATTGAAAAAGAAAGAGGACCTTTACCACGTAGAGTAGTAGCATCATATTTTTTTTTTCATTTTCTTTATTAGCAAAATCCCAGACAGACTACATGTGGATCTTAGCAGTACAGGGAACTAAAGTTGTTCTACACACATTGCAGCCAACAATTTTCTTTTTCACTTATTTTGTTTCATTTTTTCCTCTTTCGGAACATTTTCTTTCTATTGAATTTGAAACCCAAATTTTTACACAACAAGTCTGTCTCTTCTTGACTGATTTGAATGTTGGAATTCTAAATTGAAGCAGAAATAAGCCTTCATTCTTCCTACTTATTGCATACGTTTGAATGAATAAACGAATGAATGACTACAACAACTGGCTGACTGACAAACTGATGGACTGCCTTACAGACTGACTGGCCAACAGTATGAATGAAAGACGAAATAGAGAGTAAATGCTTGTATAAGTAAATGAAAACAACAAAAAAAAAAACGTAATTGCTCATACGCTCTTTAGATATGAACACGAACATAGTAGACATCGACATCAACATGAACAGGCACATGGACATGGAATTGGACATGGACATGGAGGAATGCCAAAAATGAGTCGTCAATTCATTTAATATTGAAATATTGTTTAATTTTACTCAAGCAATACTTATTTTATGATGTTAAACGTACTCGTATATGTTTATGTGTTTGTGATTGATTCGTTTGTGTGTGTGTGTGTGTGTATGTGTATTGTGTGTTTCTGTGTGTGTATATGGCATTTGTGTAAATTACTTGCATTGCTCAAATTGTGCTGAATATGCAAGAATAGAAGGAACAATAAATTGCATTCTAAGACTGATGTGTAGACGACATGGCTTAAAAAGCCCTGGACAGTGTCAACTCCGAGAGAAAGATTCTTGAGAAGCTTTTAAAGAATTTTATTTACTCTTAGAGTTCCTGCCAGAAATCTGCTGAGAGAAATTATTCGTTTTGATGTCTGTCCTGCGGATTGAACCTTGGCCTCACGTCTAATAAGCCAACACACTACCCACTAGACTACAGCGACTTCAGAAAGTTAAAATGATTTTTTCTGCTTCTAAATGGTAATATTATACCCTGCGTGGGCTTATCCTCAATTCCATTGATACAATCTGAACCATTCCTTGAATTAAGCTGTGGAGAGCCTCTTCAACTTTCCCATCAGGACTACAACATCTGCATACCCTAGGCTGTCCATACACACCTCGATACTCCTTAAGTACTCCTGTACCTGTCATCTGGCATTAGGGACAAGGCCTTTGAAACTTTTATTGTCTTACAGTTGAAAAAATAAATCTTTAAGAACAAATTACTCATCAGCACTCTTAACTCTTCAACTCTCTTAGCATATCCACAAATATTCCATCAACATTATCAATCTCTCCCTCTATGCAGTCTTCTTTAACATCCACAGCCATAACAATCCACTGCTTATGTGCTGTTTTAATACGATTGCGGATGTGTTTGTGTAAATATTTCCCACACACAACTACAGTTTCCAGTTGCCAATTGCCTAGAATACGCATCTCAAAAGAACCGAGAGGAGCATCTGCAAAATATTGTATAATTTGTTAAATGCACACAATAACCCACACAATTGCAAACAATCAGAACGTAACAACACCAGAAGCATAAGCAACAGCAATAACAATAACAACAACAACAACAAATGATATATAAACGAATTGTTGTATAAGATTTCCTTCTAAAAGGATTTCTTAGTTCCACAAAAAAAAAAAAGAAAAAAAATCGGCACCAAGAGGAAAAAGAAATTTTTTTTTCTGGCCAACAACAAATCATATTTACGTAATGAATGGAGATGAGTGTTGAAAGAGAGAAAAAATGTTGCATGAAATGAGCAAAAATTAGATTTATTTGTACAATAGCTTACTCACACTCACACATGCAGAATAATTTGCTAGAACCAACAGAAATTGTAGCATAATTCTAGGAGTCAGTATGTTTTTCACAAAACATTTTAACCCTTCGGTGATCTGGAAACAATGGAAAATTAAGTTTTTTTCTTTTAGGGTTTTTCTCAATTTTGTGGGAGGAGTGTTATTGAGGTGGGTTCATTGGAATTTATCTTTACGTTTAAGGTAATTAATGATGAGGTTATTATATTGAGATTTGTCTCAAAAAAAATTTGCAACTCTATGTTTAAGCAAATGTTCTGCATCCTCGTATTGTCCATTAATTAGAAAGTTAGACACTATGGAAGCATTTTTACGAAGGTTATGTTAGGTGGCGGACTCTCTCAAAAGAAGAAGTGCTACTTAGGCCAGCATTTAGGCCCTTTATGACACCGAAATTTACTCTACCTGGGTGGCAACCATTCCCTAGTAAAACCAATCCTGAGTCCAAAATAAATCTTCTCTTTGCGGCAGTCTTTATATTAGAGAGAGCGCGGTGAACGATGTCAGAAACCTCTGTCTCTTCATGACAGGAGCAGGGCACAAACACTGAGGTGAAAGACAGTCTCTTCGTTCTCCTCATACCCACACAATTTTTAGAATAGTGCCTGTAGTTATGTGGCATGCCTACCAAAAGGACAATGGCGCATAAGGATAGCCATTGTACAATGGATGGCCATACGATTTAAGAGTAGAAGCTATGCCAGACCTCTGCCTGTCCATATGTGTCCAGCAGAGTCTGACAATATTACACGTACGCTCCGGCTGCTAACGAGATGGAACTCCTCGTAAACGAGTGTCCAATATCCAAAATTAACCGATGCAACGGGAATATCTATGTCCTGTATCACGTCGGAGATTACTAACTCTGTACCAGCCGAGGCCAGCTCATCATCAATGCAATTTCCAACGATATCCCTGTGTTCTGGAACCCATACAAGAGTGATCCGAAATTTCTCAAAGAAACCCACGATATTCGTGGACAAGAATGGACGTTGAAACCACATTCGAAACCATTGCGACTTAATCGTAGGCTGGCTTAGTCCGAGTAAATAAGGACATTTTCAGGGAAAATTCTGTCCCTTAACAAGCATTGCGCCTCCTTCAAATTTGCCATGACCTGCTTACCATGACTTCTGCTTGAAAAACACTGCAGCGATCAGCCAATAAGAGAATTTAGTATCATTCTGTTATAAGCTTTAGAGCCTGATTACAGCTCCGAGTGAGAGAGAGAGAGAGAGTGCGGATCGAAACCTGATACCATAATAGTCAGATTATAATGGACCATAAATCAAAGGGCAGTTGCTTGTAACATTTCTTGTAACCAAGATATTCTATAGAAAGAGAGAACACTAACCTGGCGTGTGGCCCTATTCACTTTCCTTACCATATGAACCACACCCAGAGATTGATTATTCTCTTGATTAAAAGTTCAGTAACGACCTTCATAGTGGGCTCGCTAACATTACGCTTATTAAGGGTCCTCTGCGTCGATGAAAGCTGCCAGTGAGTAAGTCCCCTAGTGTAGGCGTCTTTACTGGCAAGTGTGGGAAAATGGTTCAAACTTATCTCGAGGTCCAGAATCCTTACCATTGAGGGTGAATGAGGTTAGACTGATAGCTCTAAGATCATTCGCAGTGGATGTCGAGGATCACCCAGCTTTAGAGATGACTTTCGCCTCTCTCCACATAGCAGGTACATATGAGTGGTCAAGACAGACATAAAATAACCGCTGAAGCTAGGGAATCACCATATCCATGATTTCATCAGGGTTTGCTATATCTGCCGAAAACACGACACATGAATTTGTATGAATCTGTTCTTCATTTATGAGTCAATAACACCAACCATGCGCAAAAGATCGACCATCTACAGAGAATGCATTTCAATTAAGGAATGTCTAGCGGATAAAAATAAACACTGGCATGGCATCATGCTTTCTTCTGAATTCTTATTTATTTTACAATTTTGATTTTTAAAACTTTTATAAAAAAAAAGAAAATACGGCGTAAAAAATTGTTAAAAATTAAACTAAAAATGAGGATTAGTAGTTAAAAATACTTTTTTTTTACTAAATTCGTTAACAGCTTATCTGCTAAACCACCAAATATACTCGTAATCGATTATTCTAAGGGAATAAAATCATTCGTTTCACAAGAATCATATCTTATCTTAGCACAAAGAAACTTAAAACTTAAAAGTAAAAAAGAAAATCGTTAACGATTGTTAGAACCAAAATTAAATTACTTGGTTTATACACAGGCATACTACATACGGGATTAAATACATGGAAAACACAAACCGTGCTGAAGGAAGTTTATCAGAAACTGCTGAACGCGCTGGTGTTAAAGGATACCTCAAAAAAAAATTTTATTGGTAACTTACTACCAACATAGCTACTGAAGCGGCGAACAGCAGGCGTGCTAGTCAAATGATTTTATTGGTATTTAATCTATGCTGGGCCGCATTATTTGAACCATTGTTGTCATGGTTCCCGCTTAATACATCATCAATAAAGTCATCCCATTTGATTTGCCATTTCGCCAAGGCAACTCTCTTTTGTTCCGGACTCAAACTGCTGTAGTTAATCGAATTCAAAGCCAATTTCTTAAGTAGACGCATATCCGAATGTGCTGAGGCAATGCCCAAAAAGGCAATATAGAAGTCATGTGATAAAGGTGTTGCCTTCCAGAAAGAAGGATCATCGGATGATATAACCACAGGATAGTTATCGGCAAAGAAGTATGCACACGGATGATTACGATAATCAGCCACCAGTTGTAGGACCTGATTAGAAATGGGATTCACTTCTATTGCAATATTGCGTTCCTTTAACATTTGCAACACCAAAGGATGTTTAACCAAAGCAAAACCATGGCCAATGCGCTTAGTGCCCAACAAGACAGCATCGATTAGATTCTCATCCACAGTAGAACCAAACCAATTTGTTTCACCAGCATGGAAATAGAAATCAATGTTCTCTGGCATGCTTAACAGTTGCGGTATGAAATCCTTTAGAGGACGTCCTTTTTCCTCCTGGCCCACCAAATCAAAACCGGCTACAAAATCGGAATATTTTTCCTTAAGTAAACAAAGTTATTTTAAAAAATACGAATAATTTAACAAATTTGTTATTCGTTACCTTGATTTCCACACAAACTTTAATGTATTTATCCAAGCCTTCCTTATCGGTATTACGTATGGGTGCGTAGATCAATTTCGAGCCAATAAAATCAATATGTTCGGCCATATATTTATCCAAGGTCTCCTTATAAATACGCACAGTGTCTAGTTCGGTGAAATTGGAGCCTTCCAAGTCATAAAGCTACAAAATATAAAATAATGCTCTTCGTTATAGTCTCTGGTAAGTTAAAAGGCTTTTCTGTGACTAATGGTGAGAGGATGAACGTGCTGTATGACATGATCCGCGATTTTGGATATGATAAGTGTATCGCTGTTTACATTTCTTACTTTATATCCCTCTGTGACTGCGTTTGATACGACTTTATTAATTTCCTTTGATGTGTCCATACAATGTAATCCAGCCAAGTACCGAACCCTACCCGATCTTCTGGATTATAAGGTTTAACAAACTAAACCAATCTAGAAATATGTGCTTAAATACAATTTTTACGCTATCCAGAGAAGAATTAACCTTACAGATAAGATACCGAAGTCACTGTAATCGAATAGGTAGTGTGGTTTGAGTCTTAACTCTATTGAGTATTAATTTCTCTATTGAGTATTATTATTTCTCCTCTCAATTGTCCATAAAAGAGATTAAAATTTCCATGAAAAGTTTCTCTAATCTGTCATTCAAAGTCGATATTAAACTGTATGTCCAGGCACTCATGTATAAAAATTAACACACGCAACACGAGTGGAGAGAGAAACTAGGTTGTAATCCTGCCTAGGTTGTAACCCTGACTACAGAGTTGTAATTATCAATTAAGTATGTAAGATACGTGCAAAACTTTCTTATACTTCTAAAGCTAAAAATTTCATATGCTTTCTCGTTCTATTACTCATCGCATCGTGCATCGTGCCTATTTCTTGCTATCCCTATCCCAAGTTTTGATACTTCTAAAGCTTTCTAACAGTTTTGACATACAATTTTTTAAAAACATTCTCATCTGTTTTTATTCACTTGCATTAGATTCACTTGTATTCGATTAATTTTATTATTCGATTAATTATTATTCGATAAATTATTATTCGATTAATTATTATTCGATTAAATTT
>QOCX01000806.1:34611-54802 GCA_005959815.1 Sarcophaga bullata
ACACGGATGAATGAGGGACGAGGCCTACTTTGTCACGTTGCAAACAATTACAGTTGGCATGATAATTCTAATATAACGCAAAATGGTATAGACTGAGCAAAGAAAACAAAAATAGAATATATGAAACGTAATTCTGAAAACATACGAACATGGTTAGATATTCGCATATTTGTTATTTAAGCTGTGTTAACAAGTGTTTTAATTTCTTTTACCGTTTGTCTAACGGTCTACGGCCTGTGTCATCTTGCGCTTGGAGCTATTATCGCAGATGTGGGAACCTGTAAGAGTCCACATCTACACTTTTGATGCAAGCCCATGGGTAAAATGTAAGTTGGTTATTGCGACCCTGTCTAAACCGTAACATAATCTCTTTTTATTTTATTTTTTGTTTTGTTTTGCTATAATGCTGCTGGCATTTATGTTGTACTTATTGTTACAACAACAACAACAACAACTACAGCTGTTGTTACTTCAACATTTGCTAGTGTTGTTACCATTGCTGGTTGCTGGTTGCTGTTGTTAAGTTCTTGTTACAAACAAAATGAGAGAACCACTAAATACCCTTTAGTTTTTGGGTACAATATCAGACAGCAGTAGTAGCAATATACGTTAACATACGTATTTAAAACATGTGTAAATTTATATCATACACACACACAAACACACACACATCCATACAAATTTATATGCTCATGAGATTGCATTCACATGTGTGTGAATACAAGTTGCTTATTACGTATACGTTTACGTGTTTAACTATGTATGTACGTATGTGGTTTCATTTCTGTTTTTTTTTGTTTTTTTTTTACAATTTATCGTAATTATAAGGTTTTTTTTTTAAATACTTTTTCTTTTTTGTTTTGTTTTTGTTTCACTTTAATTTTGTTGCTATTCGAGTAACTCGTGTATAATTTCTCAGTAATTTTTTATATATTTTGGAAAATTTTTTTTGAAAACCGCAAAATACTCCACAACCTGCAATACAACATACACACACACACACACCTGTCATCAGTATGTAAAAGGAGATGTATGAAAGGTTTTTAAATACAGCAGTAAAACTAGTAAGCATTGCAGAATGGAAATTTTTTTATTCGTTCATCTGGGGGTCACTACCTTATAATTTTAAATTTTCATTTAATTTACCGTTAATGTTCTTTGGCATTATTGTACTGGCCAAAATAATTTCTTTGGTCTTCTACATGTTGTATCAGACATTTCTGCCAGCTGCTGAGCCAAATTGTAATTAGAACGACGATAAAGATGGTCTGCTATTGCAACAAAGCATTCTCTTATTCTCCTATCCATTCCGCTGATGTCCATCTGTATTGAATACAATCCATTTAGAGGTAGCCTTCTTCGGGAAGTCTCATTGTAGATTTGAAGATGGTGTAGCCGTATATGCTATTTGTTTGTATTTCAGTCTAAGGACTGCAATTGCACAATTACGTTGTTTTGTTATTCTATTAATAAGTCGACAGCTTGAAATGCATAGAAGTACTCTTATTTTAGTTGTTTAAAGTGCCTCCTCGGCGGTAAGAAAACAAAAAAAGTTCTCAACAGATCTTGCACTTCAATTTGGCGTTCCATAGTAATCCTTACTTCTTTCTTAAAGAAAACACAGAACTTTTGAGTTGTAAACCACTAGTAGACGCCGTAGTCTAGTAGGTAGTAGGTTGTTTTATTAGACATGAGGCCACGGTTCAAATGCTAGATCAGACATCTTCAACGCAATGAAATAAGAATGAAATGTTTCTTAGCTGACTGCCTCACAGCAGATTTCTGAGCAACAAAGCATCCTAATCTAGTTAAAACCCAGTACAGATATCTGAAAGATTTCCTTTTAGCAATTTTGTGGAACTCAAACTCTGAAAGTAAAATATAATTACCATGGAAATCGACTATAAATTGTTGGGACCCACCAGCTCACTGTTAGCAATTAACACACACAACATGAGTAGTGTGATAAACTAGGTAGTAATCCTGACTAAAAAATTGTTGTGACCAATTAAGCGTGTAACTATACACTACACTGTTGTCTGCAATAGCATTACTAAAGAAACTCTTGCTATTATTGGATCCTTCATCCTTTCAAAATCTGTCATCGTCTGCGGGTATTGAATAGCCAAACTAAAATTTTTTTTTTTTTTTTTGTTATAAATTCAGTCAAAATTCTCAGAAATATAAGCTCGCATTATTATTTAATAATTAACATTGTATTTATATTGTTAAATTTACTAAAAAAAGAAACGAAACGAAAAAAAAAATATGAAAATAATTAATTCATTATAGCCATCTCTGGTGCTTCATATGTTTCCAATGAAAGCATACCTTTTTCTATGGCTGACTACCATCAAAGCCTTGTATTTACAGTTACAATATTTGCTCATGAAAAAAAGAGCAAAAGAGAGCAAGAGAGAGAAAGAGAGAGAGAGAGAGAGAAAGAGAAGGATATATTATTTGCAAATTTTAATCGTTTCAATTTTTAATAATTTTTCTGCATTTTAATTGCTTTTTTTGTATTATTTTTAAGCTGCTTTAAAATAAAAACTTTTTAATAAAAATATAATTGATTGTGAACTATTTAAACAGTTTTTTAAAAAAAAATTTTTTTTTTTTTGGTTTTTGTTATTGCATTTTTACAATAAATATTAATGAAATTAACAGTAATTTAAATATTAAGTGATACCACTTAAATAAATACAATATTTATAATAAAAAAAACAAAAACAACAACAACAAATTAAAATGTTTGATAAAGAAAAATTTAATACAACAATGACTAGCATCTAAAATGAGCAATTGTTAATAGAGAAATGACACCAGATGATATTGGAATATACTAGCGATGTTAATTGAATAACGAAGAATAAAAATTAAAGTCGTCAAAACCGTGTCATAATTAAAGCCGTATTTCAGATCCCAGACCATACATCTCGGAGTATAGCTATGTGAATTCGGATCATTGGATACCTAGAGTGCGTATACATTATATCTAGAATTATACAAAAACACTGGGTAGCTAGCGAGACATTCGAATGTTACTCTCATACGGATTGCAGGGCGTGGCCACATTTGAGGTAACAAGTAAGCAGATTCACTAGCAATGACTGGGAAAATTCAATCGTGACTTTGGCATTGCTCTGCAGAGCGGCAAGCACAGCAACTTTACTCTTACATACATAACATACATAATTGGCCATTACCACCCTTCAGTCAGGATTAAGGCCTAGCTTCTCACACCACTTATGTTGTGTGTATTAATTTTATACATGACTCGAGGGACCTAAAATCGACTCCGCATGACAGATTTATTTTCTGAGAAACCTTTCATGGCAATTTTATTTACTCTTAGAGTTTTTGCCAGAAATCTGCTGAGAGGAAGCCGCCGAAGAAATATTGTTTTTCATATTTCCAGTTTTGATACGAACGCTGGTCTTTCGTCTTAGAAGCCAACACACTACCTACTAGACTATGACGACTTCATTAACTTTACTCTTTTGAAAGAAAATATGGAATCCGCTCACTTTTGTGGAGTCCAGACAAATGTGGCCGCCCCCTATTGGTATAAAAAGCATAGGATTTGCATAAAACTTAAACAGTATCCTTCTCAGGAATCCCAACTGGAAGCTAAAAATTCATCACAAGGACTTATGCAGCAGTTGTAATAGCTGTTCTCTTGAGCCAAATGGTATGAAATCTACATCTTCATAGAAACCTTCAAGATAGACGAGAAATGTCAGCCGGAAGTTATAAGCGAATGTTAGTATAGCTACTATCGGTCTTACAATAGGACCTTAATGGAAAACAAAATTTTCGATTCAATTTCCAATCAACTGAACTGAATTGCTTTTAAACTGACTGCAATACCCTGTGATATTATTTCTCTTTAACTTTATTGGGTTTCGTTAGTTGAGAAAATTAAAATTTTGATTGAATTTCCTTGAAAATTATTGGCAATTTTCTTTTGTGTTGTTGTTGTTGTTTTCTCTGGTGGTATTGTTGTGATCAGTGGCATATAAACATAAAGAGAAAAGAAGAAAGAAAGAAAGAAAAAAAAAACAAAGTCATCGCATTGTAATTTGCCTACAATTTTCATTTCGAACAGTTGTGTTGTCAAAAGCCCATTTTCTCTTTCTCTCCATTTCTCCCCCTTTTTTTTTCGTTAATAGGTCCACTCTGCATGAAGAAGAACATAAAAATCATTATTTTGTTTTCCTTTCGATTCGATTCGATTCTCTTGTCTTTAATTTTTATGTTCTCCCTGTATCTGCTGTAAGGTTCTGCTCTCATCATACAATTTTACGTTTTTATTTTTGTGGTGTTTTTCTTTGTATTGTCGAATTTATTACTGTTGTTGTTATTGTTGTTGTTGTTGTTGTTATTTTCTAATGATTGATTTTTACAACGCAATTACTTTTCATTGAAAACAATTCCGTTTCCCTTTCTCTCTTGCTCTCTCACACTCACTGTTTTCTTTTCTTTTTGCATTTTATGTTTGCTTGTTGTTGTTGTTGTTGTTGTATGGTATGATTATTTATTTCTTATTGCATCTGATTACAAGATGCCATCAAATCCTTTGACAATTTTACCCAAAAAAATAATTCAAGTGTGAAATTTATGAATGCAAATGAAGCGAAAAGGGTCATGCATAGTGATGGCGATGAGTAGCTCTTAGCAACACTACTACCACCACCATAGCTACACAACTATTATAAGAGTATGTGTATGTGTATACCAAAAGAGAGTTTAATAACAATAAAAAGAACAATATATGTACACTTGAAAGGGGGGGGGATAAAAAAATGAAAATGAACACAAAAAAGAAGAAAAACCAGCAAAAAGAAAGCAAATCATGAATTTATGAATATGATGTTCAGCATAGCAGAGAGAGAGAGAGAGTGAGAGAGAGTGAGAGAGAGTGAGAGTAATAAAATTTGTTTGCACCTCTCTCTCTCTCTCTCTCTCTCTCTCTCTACCTTTCTGTTTTATAGACACAAGTGTGTGTGGTAAGAGTGTATTTTAGTTTTTATAGATTTTCTTATGATTATGGGCAACACTTTCTTTCGTTTTATTCTGATGATTTTATGCATAAAGAAATATATTTTAAAAGACAGAGACAGAGAGAAACAACCAAAAAAAAAAGAAAAAAAATATGAACAGGATACAAATCAAATCGTAATAAATTATTCTTTAATTTTATTCAAATTCTTTTTTGATGTTCAGGTTTTATTTTTTTTTTTGCGCTTCAGCATGTAGAATAAAGAAAAAAGTGTGGTTCAACTATAATAGAAATAAAGAAGAAAAAGGATTGAAAAAAAAAAGAACAACAACAATAACAACAAAAGATGCAAGAAAAGGATAAGTAACGATGACAGTTAATTAATTGGTTTTTGTAGTTTGACAAGCACTTCTGATGGCATTCAATTATTTTCCAGTCAAGCAAACCCTTTTTTTTTTTCTTTTTTTTTTTTTTTTTCATTCAAACTTGTTGCCTTTTATGAAAAGATTAAACCATGGAAGGGAATATACAATACAATTATTGATTGTGTACATAATGAATATGAAGATCTGGTCATTACTGGTAATATTAGGTTAACTTGGCACTACTACCGATTATTCTTTTATCAGTACAATCTAAAATGAAAATTAATTGGCAAACACATACATTCGAAGGGGTTTTTTTAATGACATATTCAGGCACTTATCACAGTTTTAACACAGATTTTCTCTTTAATAAACCGCTCTCTTCTATAATTATTCAACTGTTAATTGTTTGAACGTTCGTTGAATATGGATAAGAGTATGGAAACAATGAATCATGCTTGATGTAGTGCAATTGATCAGAGTCTCTGGTGGGAAACGTCCCTACGACTCTCACGCTAATAGTATAGCACACCAACGCCCTAGTCTTTTAGTTCGGAGAGAACTCGTGAGTTCAAACCTTAGCTTTGATAACTTAAAAAATGAAAACTTTCTACGATCTTCACTGTTACCACGAAAAACTTTTAAAATCTCTCATTTGGACTCAAGTTGTCAAGTCTATAATGATTGTAATTGCACATACAACATGGGATTGCAAATCAAGCTCGTAATATTCACTGACAGATTTTACTCGTGACGTTTTTATGAACGTATGGCAACACGCCAGATAAATGAAATTGTCTGTGAGCCACCAGTGATCGGTGAGTCTATTCCAATCGAAAGTTTTGGATTCCGCTGTTCGTGGATAACTACTGTCATCTAAGCGGATATTATAGTCACTTCGTATACCGTACTGTATGCGCAAGAGACTTTTAATACAGAGCATCTGCGGTGGATTTTCGTATATGCCCGCATTGGTGCTGCAATTGAAAGTAACTTTACACTATTCGTGCCAATAACTAAACCGTTTAAACAAAGCTTTCCGTTTAAGTAGCTTTCTGCTTTTGTAAATGGGTGGCTAGAAGCATACCTGACTTGTCTGCATCTCCTTTTCGCATTGAGTCTTTATATTGCCATTTTTTATTCCTGAAGCTCTTTAACATCTATTCACAAAATTGCCAGAATTTTTCTTTCCATATTTCCTTGCCTTAATTCTCCTGCTTATTTAAACGTTGTTCTGGAAAATCTCTCAGAATAACGTGCTATTAACCGGAAAATATTATAAAACCATTAAGCAAAAGCATATTTCTATGGCGCTTATCTTTAATTCTTAATCTTAAGTAAGGGGAGTCATAGCCCACAATTGAAGGAGTTTGTCTTTCGGTGATTGTCTGTCGGCTGCTTCGTCGGCGCGCAGTGTGAAATGGAAGGGATGAAAAGACGTTTTTGACACATTTAAGGAGCAAAGAAATGACCGGCTGAACTTTGTTTCTATTTTTTCTGGGGTTTTTCTTTTCGTTCTTCGTTTCCATTTAAGTCTTAAGCACTAATTGTAGGAAATATTATGAACAAACAAACAAACAAACACAGATTTTGTTCTTTTTCAAGCCTTATTTCTAGTTTCTTTTCTTTCCATTTTTCTTTTTTTTTTTTTTGTGAGTCTCTATTGCCAAAACAGTAAACCAAACTTAGGGGTAAAAAACCCAAAAATATTCTCAAGTTGTGGGATTTAAGAAAAAATTTCTGCTTCTGTTTCAGTTTTTTTTTTGTTGTTTTTGTTGTTTTTGTTTCCATTCTTTTAGGGAAATATTTTCATACGAATTCTTTGGTTGTTTTCATTATTTGTTGTAGTTGTTGCAGCATGTAAAGCAAAATAATGCAATTTTAATAGGAATTTAAGGTTATTTTCTCTCTCTCTCTCTCCCTCTCTCTCTCTCTCTCTCTCTCTCTTCTGTTGACTCAGAAATGTATGAATTGTTGTAATACAGTTGCGGTCTTTCAAAATGCGCACGAATGGACTGTAAATGCGGTGTTTTGTTCATCTGTGTTTCAAACAAAAACTAGTTTTCTTCCCTTTTGCTTTGATTCGATTTTATGTTTACGTGTTTTTGTTTTCTCCTGTTTTTATTGTTGCATTATTATGATGTGGAAACCTGGGGAATGTTAACGTTTTTACTTAAAATATTTCGTTTCATTTGGTAGGTAACACCTGAAATATTTCAAAGGGGAATACTTTTTACGTTATTATTCGGTTGCCATACAAAATAAATTTACAAAATGAAAATGGTTGGCAATACACGACGCTTATGTGGCCTTAAATGCCTTTGCCCTCACAGCTAAAGCACTTTGAATTCATTTTACGTTAAAGCACTTTATAATGAAATGCTGGGCATTTTCAGCAAAACTAAGAACTTATATGTCTTCATGGCTCTCTCTTAAATTATAAAGTTCACAGAAGCTCATGTGCAAATCTGCTAGATATGGTGGAAAGTCTAATGCACAAAAACTTTAAATTGCATCGAACACATTTGTTGTCGAAAATTCTTCGGTTTTTCTCAAGCTAAATTGTTTATTTGCAATACTCCTTCCATTTCCACTCCTTAGAAAGACTTTGGCCGTAACATCGGCGTAAAAGCTTCCTTCTCGTTAGCACACTTGCCTGTTTATCGCAGTAAATTATCAGCTGACCCTTACTCCGACCATTAACCTTATATAAGCCGGGTGCTGAAATTGCAGCCGAACTATCGGATAATATTGTTATACCCTATGCTTAGGACTTCCTCTCTCTGATGTATACTTTCGCTTGTAAAATACCCGCAAGTTTGTTCATAGCTTCACTCTAGGATCAAACACTTACGTTCCGATTCCACAATCTGCTTTTCACTCATTCGTAAGAGTATGTAGCTTCCAAATAGCATCACTTACTTTTATTAATCAGTCTTACTGCTAAGAATTTCAAGAATTCAAAACTATAGGGTTTATAGGTTCTCTTTTGGGAGCAGCTAAAGATGAAACTCCGGGTCATTCGATAAATATCGTGTTCTGTAAAGCAATGTTCAAACCAAAGCCTCCATTGCTACTAGAAGACAACTTTTCTCATTGCAATGGGTGTAATAATGAATGCCGATCTCTGCATATTATCCTGATTTACCTCCCGAAGTCTCCAAAGCTGTCTGTAGGGTATTTAAAGAAATCATTCGAGACAATTTTAACACTTTTATTTTGTTTTTTTCCCGTAATTCTTCTTTTATTTTCGTGTGTATGTTTGTATGTCTTCCAACGGAAGAGATTCAGGCCATCCACTCTGGCAAGCTAAGGCCAAACAAACTAAAAACAATTAATTCTTTGCTTTCCGGGGGGAGGCTGGACGGCGGGTGGGGGTAGTTTTGGCTCTATCATTATGTAATGACAAGAGGCAAGCGGAACAGCAAACAAGTGTCGGCACAAGGGGTGCGGATCCGCAAGGTACACACTATACAGTGATAAAAGAATAAAAGAACAAAGTCTGCAGACCTTTTGCGTGAACGTTGGTTTATGCAGTTTTAGGGCAAGTGGCAACACCGAAGAGTACCATCAGCAGCACTCGCTGCAGCAGTACAACAGCCACCGGTAGACAGTTAACTGCACAAGCACAATAAACACTAGCCAATCCGAACGCAGTCAAGCCCAGTCGACCAAAAACTTGGAAAAACAACGAAAAAAAGAGAAGAAATCAAAAACGACAACAATAAACATATAGTGTAGAACCAGTGGGTGTCAAAAGATTAAGCAGCATATAGGCCTAGCAAAAGTAGAAAGAAAGAAAGCTCAGAAAATAAAAAAAATTCTTTTAGTCTGCCATTCCAACATGATTTTGGAGCTGTTAAGGCAAAAGGGCACAAAGAAATAACGCAAAATCGTTCGTGAAAGACAGACTTTCGAAGGGATTTTAAAGTTCTAAAGAAATGTGGCCTATATCTGTAAATCACCTGCTGTGCGATGTTTGGATCATATTATCGAGATGGCTAATAAAGTAACCAAGAAACAGCCATTTTAAATAATAGCGAAACAAAACTTGGAAAACAAACGAAAAAAGAGAAAGAAAATCAAAAACAGACCAACAATAAAATATAGTTAAACAGTGGTGTAAAGATTAAGAAGATAAGCTACAAAGTAGAAGAAGAAGAGAAAGTCCAGAAAAAAAAAATTCTTTTAGTCTGCATTCAAATGATTTTGGGAGCTGTTAAGGCAAAAGGCACAAAGAATAAGCAAATCTTGAAAGACAATTTCAAGGATTTTAAAGTTCTAAAGAAATGTTGCTATAATTGTAATCACTGCTGTTGTTTGTCATTATTGGAGATGGCAATAATAAATAAAACAAAAACACATTTTAAATAATAGAAAAAGAAAGAAAGAAAGAAAGAAAACGAAAATATTTTTCAAATTTCCCGAATTTATTTAGTCCAGCCAATCTCGATAATGGAAGAGCCAGAGTAAGAGCCAGAGTCGGAGTCATATCTGTAGGCAAAGAGAGTAAACACATGTGAATGTATACGTCTATGTATGCATGTATCTATACAGTATTGTATTGTGTGTTTATTTAGAAAAACAATTTGTCATCTACCGTCTGTAATGATTTGTTTTCCAACATTTTCTTTCTTCTTTTTCTATTTTCTGCCGATGTGCGCCATTTTTTTTTTTTGGTTTTTTGCTTGTGTGTATGTCCATTTCATTATTGTTTTAATAGTTTATGTGTGCATGTGTACTGCATATGTGTGCATCATATACATTTTGACTGCATTAGAAAAGGCAACAAAGCTTTTGCTGCTGCTGCTGCTGTTGCTGTTTGTTGTTATTTTTGTTTTGTATTTTTCATGTTACATGTGCTTAATACTGGAGTTATCCACTCAGAGAATATGTTGTAAAACCGAAATTATGATTGATGACCGTTTTGTTGTTATTGTTGCTATTGTTGTTGTTATTATATTGAGTTTTTTTTAATCATTTTATACCGCAAAGTTGTATTACTTTGTAAAATATTGCAAGTGACAATTGAAATAAATCAAATGCTGGAAGAAAAACAAAAAACTTCATAACTTTTGAATTTGTATTAAAAAATTATATTTCCTATAACTCTCTCTCTCTCTCTCTCTATCTCTTTCTCTTTTATTACAATACTATGATTATGTTTTGAATAATATGTCCCACAGTACGTATGAGTGATAAGAAAAATTATACGCACCATGGTATTACTAGGGTTTTTTATTTAAGTCGTATAAAAATTATTGTGGATTAAAAGTTATCGATTTCCATATATAATATACGATATAATATAATGGTTTATCGATTTAAATTTAATTGTAATCTTTATACAATTCAAAGAAAAACAAACAGATTTTCAATGCCAAAAAAAAAGAAGTGCCGCCGTAGTCTAGTAGGTAGTGTATTGGCTCGCTCTTTCAGTCAGAACTACGAGCTTCAGCTTCTTACACCACTTATGTTATATGTGTTTAGTGGTGGGACCTACAGTTTATTGATCACTCTGAACAACAGATTTTTGTACAAGTTTTCGTGGCAATTTTGTTCCCAAAGTTCTTAACAGAAAACTGGTGATAGCAAGTTGCCGAAGAAATATTTGTTGTCTTTGCTAATATTTTTTATAATTAGAAAAAGTCCATTTTATCTTTAAAGCACATTTATTTTCCAAACTTCATAAACATTGTTTACTTTTATTCCGTTAATTTTTCTATTTTATTTCTCTAAATTTAGAGAGAGAGCTTTCGATAACTGCCAATCATGTAGATCCAGTTGTTTTACGACGATAATAAAAAATTATTTCAAATATTATAACGGTAAAGAAACAATTGAATTAGGTTTACATGTATGTATGTACACACATAAATAATAACATCATTTATTATGTGCGTGTGCGTTAAAGAGTGCAAGAACAAGACAATTTCGAAATACGAACGAATGATTGTGCCTCTGTAGAAATGTTTACAAACTTGTTTTAGTAGGCAGTGTCACCATTTATTTTTAAATCATATACATACGTTCACATAGTGAACGGTGACTTCCTCTCAGCAGATTTCTGACTCTAAGAGTAAATAAAATTACCATGAACAGGTTCTGTCATTTGAAATTGACTTTAATTTGTGGATAAAAATTAACACACACAACATGAGTGGTGTGAGAAGTTAGCCAATTAAATAAGATCCTATTTACGTAACTCTTTCATGAGATCGGAATCTAATTCAGAGCTACTTATAATAGAACAGAAAACTTGTTAATGGCAACACTGCATCGTTTGTTTTATAATTGCATTATAAAATGAAAAAATAAGCATCGTTTCTTTATAACATTTTGACATATTATAACTGTTTTTCTTTCTCTCTCTCTCTCTCTCTCTCCCTCTGTCTGCCTCGCGCCATTTATTGTAAGTCTAACAAACACATGCAAAATTACTTTTATGCTGTGCAAATAGCTGAACTCATGTCATCGTATATTTATTGCCAGTTACGAATACACTCGTTAAACAATATTTCCTTTAAATTGTAATTGTATTTGAAATGTCAAAAGACAGAATAATATGCCTAAAAGGAAAATACAATAACAACAATAAACATCTAATGCGAAATGTCTTTTGTTTTAAAGAGAATTACTTGCTAAAAAAAAGAAAGAAAAATAAAAATAAAAGAAAAGAAAAAACAAACAAACGAAACAAAGAGAGATAGAATGACGTCTCTATTTACATGATAATAAATTTAATTCAACAAAAAGCAAAACAACAATGTCAGTGAGATGAAGAGAGTGAGTCAAAAGATTGGAATTTCTTCATTCTTCTTCTTCTCTGCTTTCGTTTGCCTCGTTAATTATTATTTAATTTTCTTTTTACTTTTTATTTGTGTCCTGCTTCCTCTTTCGTTGCCTGCGCTATTTCTACCCTCAACTTTTTTTTTCTCTTGTTCTTTACTTCTGTTTGGAGTTGTTCGTGGCAAAAAAAAAAAGAAAATGAAAACTTTTCTGTTAAAAATTTACATAAAAAGATAACAATTATGATAAACGTTATTTTAAACAACAACGACAAGACTCTTAAAACAACAACAACAATAATAATAACAACACACAACAATAAGCAACTGTAGCAAAATGTAAAGTGAATTCTATTACAGTCTTCACTAATGATTTCTGTAATAAATAATAAAACCATTTGCAAATGGCAGCAATAACGGTTAAATACAGTGGTATGGTAGCGTTAAAAATAATGAAAACGAAAAAGAGTAAACTGAATAGATTTAAAGCGCAAAAGATATTTGTAGGCAGTTGGGAAGAAGAAAGTTTTGTTGTGAGAAAAGGGAAAGACTTCTACAGTGGAAGCCATACAAATAGCTGTAAATGTGTTAATGAGTCTGAGCACCGAAAGTACAGAAGCCATGTTTATGCCAAAATACTTATGAACGTAACCTGATTATGCAACAACGTCGTAAATAGAATCTTAGATTATCCCTTTCACTGTCCAATTAACTGTTGTACCATTCACATACATACATAATTGACCATTACAATTATGTCAGTCAGGATTACGGCATAGCTTCTCACACCACTTATGTCGTGTATGTTAATTTAATACATGAGTGGTGGGACCTACAGTTTAAAGTCAACTCCTACCGACAGATTTTTGAGAAACTTTTCATGGCAATTTTATTTACTCTCAGAGTTTTTGCCAGAAATCCACTGAGAAGAAGCCGCCGAAGAAATGTTTTTTTCATATTTCGTTTCTGATGTCTGACCAGCGATTCGAACCCTGACCTTTCGTCTAATAAGCCAACACACTACCTACTAGACTACGGCGACTTGTAGCATTCAAGCTGAAATAATTGCCATAAGGATTGTTGCTGTGCTGTGTGTTTGACATTAAAATACATCTGATGGAGCTGTATGCATATAGCCGGAAATTAAACGGTTATTATATCTCTAGATAGTACAGAAACAGTATTTAGGATTGACCAAGAGTAAGACAGCTAGATATTCGACTGTACTCTAACATTACAGGTACCAGCTGAGCCCTTGTAAGGCCTGATACAATAAAAAATTCAATGAAATTGTATTGAAGAAAGGCGAATATACAAAGAAATGATGAGCTAATGAATCCACTTTATATAAGGGTCAGATAAATGTGATCCGTTATGATTATATGCAGAACAAAATTTGAATTAAATCTAAATAGAGAACATACTTGATACCTCATAGCAGTTTTAAAGGTACATTGACCTCTGAGTGCACATATAATGACGAGAAAGGAAAGAGAACCGAAAAACATCTTCTCTGTAATCGTCCGGATTTATAGGTTTATAGATGGCTAACAATTTAACCTAGACTATGCTAAACATAGTAAGAGATCATCCGGTATCTTACCAATGGAAACTGTTACAAAAAGTGATCCTAGTGTAACCAAGCCAAACATTCTTTGCAACTTGTCGCGTGTTATTTAGCGGCGTCATTTTCATTTTGGGCATAGAAAGCATACAATCACCAGGCTCTATTGAGATTCTCATCATTATTGAAGACGTATGGCCTAATGATATCGCCAGCCTGTTACTACCGACTGCTATTTACACTAAATTAGCAATTTTCTGGTTGATCGTGTCCAATTGATTCAAAAATGTCTTTCCTTAGCCATTCAAATACCAACTGGAAAAAGTATCTCTAATTTAAATAATTTTATTGATTTTTTTTTTATTCAAAAATTCTTTTTATTCATATTTTTCGTCCATTTTTTTTTGTCGACCACTGTATTTAAGGCTGGAAAACTTTGAAAAATATTTGTTATTGAATTAAAAATATTAAAAGTTTCAATTTAACTTAAGTAATTAAAAATAAAAATCTCTCTCTCTCTCTCTCTCTCATCTCTCTCTTCTCTACACACACATACACACACAAATGCTTCCACATTAAGAGAGAAAAATATGTTTTCTTGTTTCGGTTTATTTCTTTCTTCTTTTTTATTTATTTCAAAACAAAAAAAAAAAAAGTATCATTGTGTTTTTTAACACACAGCCACATACACATACATAATATTACACACACTCGCATAGACATTCTTTCGAGAATTTTAAATTTCTAGCCCAGAGAAAATTTTTCATCAATCAGTTACACACTCACACTCACAACAACTATAACCTTCACAGACATATTGTTTTCGTTTTTGTTTTTGTTTGTGCTTATTTTTTCTTTATTATTGCTATTCTAGGCAGAGAGTGTAGTGTGTATGTGTGTGTATTCCTTGACTTAGTTCTTGTTTTGCTTATATTTTTTCGATTTTTTTTTTTTTCGAAAAGTCCAACAACAATAAAACCAAAACCCAATTAATGAATAAAAATGTTAAACTTTTAACGAATTTAAATGAGTTTTACTTACTTTTTGTCTCATATTTGGCTGGATGCAGTAACAATTTAAGAGAAAAGGACATTATGAGTGAGCAAAAAGCATCAAAACGTGAGAAAATGGAACTGTAAGTGTAAGGGTGAGAATTATTTACGAAAATTAGATATTTCAAGTGCTTGTAGAATAGAATCATAAACACAAACACAAAATATTATGCAATACATGTACATACGGCATACATGTATGTACGGCATACTTTATTATTTTGTCTGTTATCTTTTCTTTTTTTTTTATTTGTTTTCACTGGAATTCAATAAATTTGAAAAGTTTATTTTGCTTTGATTATCTTTGTTGTTGTTTTTTTATTTTTAATGTTCGTTTTTCATTTGAGTTGCAAGCAACTTAAATAAATTTGATGTTAAACAAACCGTTTTAGCTTTTTCAATTGCCATAAATAAACTTTTTTTTTTTAATTTTTTTATTAATTTGTACGATTTAAATTTCTATTTTTGCTAAATACACTCTCTTATTTGTTTATACATATGTATGTATGTACATATGTACTGTAATTAAATCGTTCACTTAATAAGATTCATGTGATCTGCGCAGATTGATCTCCCTGATCTCGATTAGGGAAAATTCCATTCCTTGGGTGATGGAATCAAATTAGGATCAGCTGGTCACATTTTAATACCTTGAGGATCGATTCCATAATTTTTCCCTATTCCAACTTGCAATTTATTATGCGGTCTCTGTTCCTAACGGAACATAGCTTAATAGAAAGCCATGCCTATTATTCGCCTATTGTATGCAAGATAGTATTGTGGATAGTATTGTGGACATTGTTGCCTTTTAATATCATTTAATAAAAGATAGTAAGCAGCATGGCCCTAATTTATTGGTTTAAAAGAGAACATCTTGTATTTATATATTTGATGACGTCATTTCACCTTATCTAACCTAAGCGAAGAATATTTTTCAAACGTCTTTAAAAATCCTGCCTATTTTAAAGCCATAAATTATTGGAGAATTCCAAAAAGGAATTGCTGAAATGTCTTACAAGTAATCAGATTGCTTGCTGTATGTGAAAATTTATGGGAAACATGTAAAATCTGTGAAATCTTTATTTTTTTTCGTGTTTTATCGCTTAATTTGTAAGAAATTCATTGTGATCCATTTGTTTACCGTATGGAGCTGTGGCACTTAAATAACAAATTCATCAGAATTTCTATTTTCAAAGATTGTTTATAAAAAAGAAAAAAGAAAAAACACACTTTTATGCCTGAATTTTAAACTTTTCGGTGTTTTTTCTTTCTTTTTTTTTAAGACAATTTCATTATAATGCTAAAAAAAATTCGCACACACACACATACACCCCCACAAACTCATGTGGAATTCATTCATATTAACTCACATGACTTTCAAAAATTTTTTTTACAAAAACATTTTAAAAATAAATCTTTTCTTTGTAATGTATGTAGCTGTGTGTGTGTGTGTGTGTGTTTGTATTTTTCCGTTATTGCATATGAAATTTTATTTTTATTAATTTATCAACAACAACAAAAACAACAATAAAAAATAAGCGATTTTTAACTTAATTTGAAAATATTTTCACAAAATTAACGTTTTTGTTTTTGTCTGGTGCTGCTGTTGCTTTTTCATTGAAATTTTTTTTTGCCTTATTTACAGTGTGCTTAAAAAGTACAGAAAAAAACAGATATTTATATGCGTTATTTTTTAAGCCATGGCTTAAATAAATA
The DNA here is from genome assembly GCA_005959815.1 of Sarcophaga bullata. Taxonomy (NCBI): domain Eukaryota; kingdom Metazoa; phylum Arthropoda; class Insecta; order Diptera; family Sarcophagidae; genus Sarcophaga; species Sarcophaga bullata. The sequence goes on from QOCX01000806.1 coordinate 51,099, forward strand.
TTGGTTTCGAAAAATTGTTGTCAATATTGATGTTTGACTTTATTCTGAAATTCCTTTTTTTTTTTGTTTGCTCTTCTGTTTATTTATTTCTCTCTTTCTCTCTCTCTCTCTGTCTGTCATAGCATGTCATAGCTGTCAATGGAAACTTTTGCTAGGCTATAAATTTTTATTTATTTTTAATGAAAAACGATTGAATTTATTAAATAAACTTTATTAATAAAATTATGATAGTGAAGTTAGTGAAGAGTTATAAAATATACGACGTTAGTTTGTTTGTTTATCTACCATCGCTGCTTCAGCCTCGAATGTTTGTCATTACAATGCTTTAGTCAGGATTACAACCTAGTTCTTCCTACCATTGATGTTGTGTGTGTTAATTTTATCCCTGAGTGAAGGAACCTAGAGTTAAAGGTTGACTCTAGATGACAGCTGTTTTGAAAACCTTTTGACGGCAAATTTTATTTTCCTCCCAGAAGTTTTTGCCAGGCATCTGCTGAGAGGAAATTGCCGAAAGAAGTATTTTTATTTTCATTATTTCACTTTGTTCGCGATATCTTAGCTGGGATTTGAACCATAGTCTCATGTCTTATAAGTCAACATTCTAACATTGGACTAAGTTGGCTTCTAAAGCGGCTTCTTCAATTCACATGGAATTTGAAGGAGAGATGGAAGATGTAAAGACTATGGTTCAGAACAGCTTCCACAGCTTGCCACACCATTTCTAGAGGTTCTATGCTCCTTTTAGAAGATCGCTCGTATATTTGAACCTATGGATTTTAAGATTATTATTTTAAATTTTTTTTTTTGTAGAGGGAATTTGAATTAAAAATTATGAAAAAAAAATATGAAAATATGCTGCTCATGATCCAATCGAAGTGAATGTTAATAATCAAAAAACTTTTTTTCTTTTTTTTTTTTTCGGTAATAAAACCAATAAACAAACCTTTTTCAACGTGAATAAAATATAAAAAAAATATTTTAAACGAGAAAACATTTCAAATTTATGAACTGAACAAAATAATGTGAAATAATAGTGACTTACTACCCTCCGCACGCGTGAAATTTTAATTAAAAATATCACATTGAATTTACTGCATTTGTGTTATTGATGTTGTTGTTTTTGTTTTTGTTTTTTAAGTTTATTCTTAATTTAAAATATTGTTTTTTTTTATTTCTTTATTGCTTTCCCCCTTTTATTTCATTTTCTCATTCTGTTTTCATTTTATTATTTCGTTTTGCTTGTTTTCTTTTTTTTATTTGATTTGTTTTGTTTTGTTTTCTTTTCTGTTTCTTTTTAATATTAAAGAATTATTCTTATTACTTAATCATCTTCATTATCATTTTATCACTTCGTATTTTAAGACAAACGGACAAATGATAGTTTCATCTGAAAGCTCGTACTTCTTGCTTGTGCTAGTGCTTGTGCTTGTGCTTGTTCTTCTAATGATAAATTACGAACAAATGCTGCAACTACCACATCTTATCTTGACCGTTCTTCTTATGCTGTTTAGTACGTACTTCATTTTACTTGGCTGGCCATTTGAAATTCGTTTCTTTTTCTTCTACTTCTTCTTCTTCTTTTTTATGGTGTTTTTATTGCATTTCTTCTCCGTTTATGGTTTTGTTTTTTGTTTTTCTTCCTATTCTCGTAATTTTTCTTGTCTCTCTAGCTTTCGCTCGCTCTCGCATTCTTTTTTATTATTTTTCATTATGAAAACATATTTTTTCTAAACACACATTCATTCGCATTCTCTTTAAAGTTTTTTTTTAGAAAATGTTTTCATTTCATTACCCTGCATAGAAAAAAAAAAATTATGGCAGGAACAATATAAGAGCTGAGAAATGTACTGCATTTGGCAAATTGAAAGTGGTTGAAAGGTTTTCTTTATAACTTTACCATGCTTATGGGGTATATAAACACTAAATAGTCTAGATTTTGTAATCGGTTCAAGCCATTCTTTGCCCAGGTATTAGGGGTAAAAGTTGTAGCCAAGTTGTTTATAAATATAGAGTTGCCTTAGACAAGCATTTGCTGAGTTCAAATCGCGTCATATAATTTGACACTGCGTTCCAACTTCTCATTAAAATTCAGGGCATTCATTCTGGACAAATAAGTTTGGAAAAAAGGTGAGGCGCACTCGCCCCAAACGGCTCCAAATGTGACGGAACCATTGGAGCGCTTTTCAGGCGGATGTTTCGGCAATATAGTCTTCGGCTAAAATTATCGTACTCTCTGAGGAGGTTATAACTGATAATGCAACCTTCGATTCCGTTAACAATAGATGGGCGTCTTATAGCATGGTCAGCGAAGAAACTCCAGCCAAAGCTGAAGGAAAGGCAAACGACAAGTCTGCTTAAACTATAAAGAAGCACGCTCAGTATGGTTGTGGGGATTATTAGGCATGCATTTTGGATACTCATGCGCTACGCACATGGCTTATGAAAGCGTGTGCAAAGACGGTGAACAGCAGAGAACTGTTTCCCTTTCACTGTGTGTCTATTATCTTGGCTGACAACGACCTTTGCTTACCTACCTACTTGTCGATGTTTAGGTGAAAAATGGGTTTCAAAACTGAAATTGCTTGATATTCAGTTCAAGTGCGACAATCATATCCGATCATCCGATTCCCTAATTGTGTTGTATGTCTGTTCCTGCAGCTTGCAATGCTACACCCTGTTTACTTTCATTTGTCAGTTGTTTTTAGTTTTGATTTTAGCATACACAATAATGTACGAGTAGTTACTTTGTTTTTTTTTTTGCTTCAATTTATTTATTCATTTTCCGTTTTCACTTCGTGTACTCGAAGTGTTTATTGTTGTTTTTGTTGTTTTCATTTTTCTTTCCTTTTATTACGAAAATCAGCAAGAAAATGATTTTTTTTTCGCTTTCATTTATCTCGTCACAGTTTTTGTATTCTTATTCGCCTTCAATTCGTGCATTCATTACATTACCGATGGCAGCAGTTGTTTTGTAGTTACTGCCACGCCCCCAACCCCTCCTGCTTCTTTTTTTTCCAAGTTTTCCATGTACTTTCCATTAAACAGTCACTGAACAAACTTTATGTCCAGTTGTATGCTGCTGCTGCTACTGACTGTTGCTGCAGCTGTTGTTTGAGATGATGATGACGAGAAGAACAACAAGAACGCAAGAAAAGATGTTTTTTTTCTCGTTCTGAAGAATGTTTCTTCAGATGTTTTTCTTACTGCTCTATTTACTGTTGTTGTGTCTTTCAATATTTTTTGCCTTGTTGTTATTCTGTTTTCGCTTTTTGAATTTTTTCTTTTCGTATCTTGTTGTTGTTGTTGTTGCTGCTGTTGCTGTTAAACATTTAAAATTGCAACAAATAAATCACATCCTGCTGATTTTTCTCTAAAAATCTCTGCACGCATTTAATGTGGCATTTAGCGTAAGTATTTGCTTAAGTTGTTCCAAATGTATTTGTGTTTGTGTTTATGTGTGTGTGTGTGTTTTTTGCCACTGTTTGTCTGTCTATTCATTATGATCATTATCATCAGTATTCAAACAGCTGTAACAGAACAAAGCTTAAAAACAAAAGAAAATTAAAAAAAAAAAATGAAGAACATTTTGGTTGTTTATCATCATCATGTTCATCTGTTGCAATTTTTAAATATTTTTTCATTTTCATTTTTCATTTTTCATTTAATTTTCTCTTCACGGCTTCTCTATCTCTAACCCTATTAGA
>QOCX01000806.1:66528-77194 GCA_005959815.1 Sarcophaga bullata
AACAAAGCTTTGTTTCCCCTCTCCATAACTTTTGGAACTTATTTGTGGCAATAAAACATTTCTCATACACACATACACACGTAATAAACACATGTCTTATCATATAAATACATACTAAAAGTGTGCACTTATATTCATACTCGCTTTTGGTTTTCACAAGTTTTCCTAATAAAATTGTAGAAAAAAAAGAGGAAAAAAGAGAAGAAAGAAAAAAGAAAATATGAGTGGTTAATCTATTGAATATTTTCTAATCTCTCTAAGCAGATGAAAGCAACAACAACAACAAAAAAAAAAACAACAACAACAAAACAAAGAAAAAGAGAATAAGAAAAAAATATAAGAAGAAGGATTTGCAAACAAAGGTGAACAAACATTTACATTAACAAAGCAGCAAAACATATTCAGATAACCGAAATGAATTGTGCTCTAAGCACAGTGGGTCCAATAATGTTGTGCTGCTATGTGAAAATGTACATTTCCATTCAGAGATAAGAAAAGATCCATAATGGGCGCATTTAAGCAGAATTGCAAACAAAAATGATTGAAGAGGCATTATAGAGGGAAAACTAAGAATTTGCTATTCTAATATGAACTCTCAACATCAGAAATACTAACAGAGATCAACTGTCCACGTCCAAGAAGAATCCAAGGCTAGAAATATTCAGTTTTTCTCTTTTACCACAGATAAGGAGCAGAATATGAAAAAGAAAGAATAGGTGTGTATGTCCCGTTAACAAACTTATTGAAATCCTAATTGCTTACTTATTTGGGCAATACAAGTCTTTAGTCAGAACCTAGCTTTTCATAACCTAGCTTTTCACATCACTCAAGTTGTGTGTGTTAATTTTATTCATGAGTGGCAGGACTTACTGTTTAAAGTCGTAATTTTTGAAAATTAACATAAACAGTCATAAGTCTACTACTGAGATTAAATCGCCAGGGGTTGAACCACGGACTCTCGTCTAGTAAAGACATACACTACCTACTATACTGCAGCAACTTCGACGTCCATTCCATTGTAGAACGTTAATAACTGATTCACTGTAATATGGAGAATCTGCAATCTACCCTATACCGCTAAGATCTTTTATTGAGTCGAAGCAGCAGTTTCAAGAGAGGTCTTATCAACAACAACAGCATGAAGTTCTGTAATCTTATTCCACTGTACGTTCACCTTACTTTTTTAAGAGATTTGTGAGGCAAAAAAAAAACGATTTGCAAATAGAAAAGACCCACGAGGTAACATTATTGCCAAAAATACCTTTAAGGGCACTCCATTGTATGTTGATTCGTAAAACCTCAAACTACACTCCAATCACTTTCTGAATTTCTTAATTTTTCTAAGAAGTACATCAGTACTTTCACCCCACTGTGCGGTTGCCGTCCTATATGTGCACGTGTACGTCCAGTACTATTATTATATGAAAATTATAGGAAAAGTTTTCTTCTTTAGAACTCAACATGGCCTGGCATTTGTTCAAATGCGTGTGTGTATGTATGTATGTATGTATGTATGTCGTGGTGTGTCAGTGTGGTTTTACCATAAAATAGAGATTAGTTTTATCTTTTTCCTGTCTTAACTGTTCATAATTCTTAAAATTAATTTTAATCAACTCCACAGTAATAAAGGATTTACAATTTCTCATGATAAAGTTTATGTTCGAGCAACTGTTTTTGTGGCTGTTGTTGTTTTTGCTGAGGCTTATGGCAGGTAAAAATAATTTTAATATTAAAAACAACTCAAACCGATTAATCTTAATATAAATACACTGGAGAAAAAAGGTAATTTTAAAGGCAGAATCTATAAATAGAAGACAACCTAATGAGGGACTTGACACTTGTCAGTATTGAAAGTCTGAACAGTGAAGCAAAGGCGTAATGATTTGATGGTTTACCAGAAACTAAAATGTCACAATACCACGGTGGTTGACTACCTTGTATTTTTAAGTTTGAAAGAAGATGTTTATGTGGCCAGCTGGTAGTGATTTTCAATTAACAAACCGCTCTTTCCGGTATTGTCTTGAACCATGCCTCCAAATGCAGTAAATATGATCGCTATGGTGCGGTGGCGTTTTAAGCAAACAAATTCTGTTAAGGTCACGTATTAGCAGAAACATTGCAGTGATCCCAGATTGCAATAACTCCCATGAAATCCCTTTAAACGTACAATCAGGCGTAAAACTTATAACAGAAACCATTGTAGCTCTTTGGCTATATCAAGCTGTGATGGTATCAACTATGCTTTGTGGTATTCATGTTTGGTAGACGATGTGCAAACATCATTGTCATGGTTTTTTCGACTGAAAAACAACGCAGGAAAGTAGTCAAATGTCTTAGTCACTAGTGTGTTCTGTTCTACTCGGCATGCGATTAAGTTCCTAACGAACAGCACTTCCACATTCGTCTAGTCCACGAATGCTGAAGATTTTTTAAGGATAATTTTAATCATATTTATGCGAGTTCCAGAGAATAGGAATAACATCGGACAGTACGGAGCTTTAAATCGCCCTTACTACAACGCTATCTTTTGCGAAAAGGTAGTACTCAATAGTACACCCAATGTCTCAGTTGATAAAATCTTAGCAGAAATATTTCGCAAAGAACCATGAATATTTGCAGGATTTGCTAAACTGATAACCTAAGTAAACTCTGCATAATGCGTTGCATGAGAACAAATTTAGCCCTGTTGACATAACACACAGAAGCTATAATGCATGGGTAAATAAGTTTGTATTTGTGCTTGGCGATGTATACGTGTGTACGTGTATGTTCCATCACCATCATCGAGTTTAATTCCTTTCCTAGAAAATCTCGTGGGTAATATTTGCCGATGCAGTATTTCTTATTGATCTGTTTACTCATGACATTATTTATGACACTTTCTTCTCTTCTTTATAGCTTTTCTTGTTTTCTTTTTTTTCCATTTTATTTTGAGCATATTTACAGTATGTTGTGTTCATTTGTAGCTGAGCATTTTGTTTTAATTTCTTTCGCTTTCTGTTTCTCCTCTGTTTACTTTACTTACAACACCATGACTAAACATGATGTTTCGGAGAAATTCTTGTAAAAATCTTTCATTTGCCAGTTATGCAGTCCGGTCAGTCAGTCAGTTGCTCAATTTGTTTGGCAGTCAGTCAAATGTAATCCAAAAAAGACAATCTTGATGACGAACAGCGAAGACATTGCTATCGTTATCGTTATCGTTATCGTTATTGTTATTAAAATCTTTATCATTTCGTACTCGTGGCCAATTTCCCTGTTCGTTGCCAAAATCCGAGGAAAATCTCTATTTTTGTGGGTTTTTCAACCAGAGTTGAGTGGAAGAGAAAATTCCAAAAATAGCAAAAAAAAAAATTCCAAAAATATTGATAATACAGGAATTGCTTTGGTTCACTACTCTTTTTTTGTGGCTTTAAACCCTATAACGGTGTATGGTGGTATGCAATGACATACGTCTTAAGGAAGAATTTGAATAAAAATGGGAAATGAAATGCACCACAAGGTATCAAAATCAAAAAAAAAATTGCATCTTCTGTGTTCAACAGTACACTTGATGCTGTTCGAATAGATTTTACAATCTAAATTTTCAAGTAGCAATGGCTAGTGTTATCTGCGCGAGCGTACGTAAGGCGGCTTCGGATTCTGGTAGAATAGCCCAGAAAATAGGACCAAGGCTAGATGGTGGGCCGCAATGCAAGGCTGCTTAAACTCCAAGGAGAGGCATTGCATGAGAAATGCAATTGTGTGGGGCACGTCGCCTTTCTGTAGAAGCTGTAAAGATAAGAAGAAAAATGAAACTGTTTTTTACGAAACTGTTTTTCATTGAAGAAAAACGTAGCTTGGTGCCTATTACATGGATGATCTTGATGAACTGTTAAGCATTGACATTGGTAGTCTAAGTCGCTGCAACAGATAACCAGAGTTGTTCCAAAACCAGAGGACAATGGAAAAAACTGTGGTATAACAATGGGGCCCAAATTGCCTAAGTGCGTCCATCCGGCTTCCTTGCGTGAGCCACTTTTATTTACCTTAACTGAGTACAGTTCGTTTTACATGTCAGTGCTGTTATTCTTAATTAATGTGGCATCAAACGAATATTTGTGGTTCATCTTCCAAGTCATATTCGGAAGTATGTTTGTAAGTTCTTTTTCAAATATAATCTCACTACCCTGTGGAACGCTAATATTTTTTCTTCTAAGTCTACGATTTTTGCTGATATTATTGTACCACTACTCTTACAGAGTGGAAATCGCTTTCCGACATCTACAATGGCAATACACAGAGGCCAGTTGTATTGTGGTAATTTCCCTCATTGTGTTATTGTGTTCCCCATTGGATCTGTCCGACAGATATCCTGACTGTGTACCTTAGCTTCAGAAAATTAAGTATTCAGTGATTTCATTAAATATTGTTTGATTAAATAAGTCTGTAACACAGGATGTGATTAAAATTCTTTTTTGATTCAAGAGAGATTCTGGAGTAACCTTTAACAGTGTGTTTAGTAATGTTTGACTTTCTTTTTTGGCCATTTTTCACTTTCTGACCAATTTTTAATGCCTAAAATAGGAATTTTGTTGAACATTTTTACAAGCGCAACATTTTGTAGGACATTAAAATGTCGTTGAGTTGTAATTACGAACTCAACTCTTGTTTTCATTTAACCGTCATTCGAATGCAAGAGTATGTGGGTGTGTTCACATTTTAAATGTTCTTGTCCGAAAACAAAAACAAACAAGAACATATGGATGGACGCTATTAAAGCATGCATACTGTACAAATTCTCTTTTATATATTTACACAAACACTCACACATGCACATATCATACCCACATTCACATACACACACATGCAATGGTACTCAAATATATATGTTGGTAATGGCTTCTGGTCTCTTTGGTCTGCGGTTATCAAAATGACTTTGACATCTGAATTTGAAAAGTTTCAACACATCACACAGACTGTGAAACACAAAAGAGAAGAGAAAATCGCAAAAAAAAAAAAGTGCAGAACGTAACGAAACCCTCAGCATTATTGCTCTGCTGATCCTAGCTCTTGCACGATTGCAAGAGTTTGGTGTTGATAACAACGCTGACTGTGTTGTCAATGTTGTACTGTTTATTGTTGTTGGAATTTATAATTATTGTTGTCATAGCAAAGATGACCGAAACTCAAAATGGCTTCAGCAATAAAAGCAATAACATTGTCAGTCAGTTGTACAATACAGAGTGGCCTTGGTAGCATAAGCCATAACATGATTGTACAACATTTGCGTTGTTTGTGTTGTTGCTGCGTTTAGCTGCTGCTAAAATGTGGAAGAGGAAAAGAAAACGGGTTGAATACTAAATTATTGACTCAACAAATTACACACATACATACACAAAATACTTAAAAAACACCAAGAAAAAAAAATGGATTTAAAAACTTAACTGGCAGTACATTTTTAGAAAGAGACAAAATTGCACTGTGGCAGTGAATGCAACACAATAATTACAATCATATTGGCAACAAATTAAACCACCGAACAGAAGTTCCAATGCTACTCTTAATGCTACTGCTACTGCTACTGCTACTGCTACTTCTATTGCTATTGCTACTGCTACTGCTATTCCTACCGCTACTGCTACTGCTATTGCTACTGCTACTGCTGTAGTTGTCAATATTGCAGTGGAAAACATTTTAATTTCGTAGTGGTTCTTATATACGAAACAGTTCCATTGATTACTGTGGCATTGAATGCGAGTGGTGCAAGTGGTAGCATTGGTGCTATTTCCTTAGCGCTTTTTGTTTTCTTCGTTTTTATTTTTTTTTTTATTTGCTATGTCAACAAAACTTGCCATTTGGCTATGATGCTATGGCACATCTTTTGGCGGTTTTTCTTTTGCTTGTCCATCTTTTATGAGTTTTGGTCGCCATGAAGCTAAAAGAAGGTCATGTGTGCAGTAGTAATAGTGTGGCAGCAGGGCAACTATGTATTTTTCGTTTTAATTTTTTATTTCATTTCGGTTTTCTTTTACAGTTTCATGTGCCAATAATTTCCAGTTATGTTTGCTGACTGTGCAGTAAGGCAACATGTTGCAAAGTAAAGTTTTTATTTTTCTTTTTAAAGGCGTGTGTGGGTAGAGTATGAGATAGCAAGCAATTTTTCATATAATTTTTTGGTATTTTTCTTAAATAATATTTGTTAACCAAGTTAATTACTTTTTTTTTTTTACAAAGTTTACATGCATGAAAACGGTCAGTTTTAAAACGGAAAGAGATAAGATTTACTAGGGCCATAGGAAAAAATACTGTCAGAAGTTCGGTGATGGGGCTGAAAGTACTGTAAGGCATATGACATCTGAATTATAAAATTGTTGTTTGTAACAAATAATTGAAACTTAAGCATGGGGTTACAAAGGAAGCAGAAGATTCTCTTGAAATTTAACAACGTAAGTGAAATTTTGTAATACGAATTAAAAGAGATTATTGGATTGACGATGTAATTCTATCAATGGATTTCAGAATGAAAATCACTCAAGAAAAATATTTTCATTATTCATTAAAAGTAATATTCGATTTTGAAATCTTCAACATGAATGTCGTCACATGCAATGTGATTGATAATCAATTAATACTGATTACTTTCATTTCATGTCCTCTCTTCCTGTAATGCTTGTCAGGTTGTACAACAAAAACCAATGCAAGGGGCTACATGAGCTTAAAATATTAACATTACTTCACAAATATTTCATATTCCTATTACAAAACTGTCTATGATGTAGTTGATGATGTTTGAACAAGTAAATCCTAGGAAATTCCATTTATTTGCTTGCGTCTTCTCCTTCTCCTACGCATTACTCTTCCCCACCATAACTTTCAATTAAATTTTTTGCTTTTGAATTAAATTCTCCCCTTTTTCTCACACGCACTCACTCACTCCACTAAATTATGTCCATAAAATCTTTGATTTTTTTATTTCCATAATAAAATTTATGGATGCGAGTACTATTTGCAACTAAAATTCCCATTTTTTGTTCGATTTTTTAAATTCTGTGGTAAGAGCGTATCCATCCATCCATCATTCAACGATTTTCATTTTATTTTTTTTTCTTTTATATTCGATTTCCTTTTTATTTATCATTTTGATTTTATTGTGTTGTTTCATAAACGACAAGTAATTCCATGTGGTATTTTATGGTCAGTCTAGACATGTCCATACGAGCTGTCCATTTTGTGCCTGCTGTATGCCAGAATGTCTTTGTGGATTGGAAATGAAAATGATTTTCGTACTCAACACACTTCCTTTATCATTTTTGAAGGGAAATTCTTTTTTTTTTTTAATAATTCAGAAATTTATATGAAGTCATTAGCATCATACTGTAACAGATTGATCAATTAAAGACTGTACACGGTAAAGATTTTACAATTGTTTGATTATAGATTTTTACGGATTTAAACAAGAAAACAAAGCCGAATTTTATTGTAGAAGATGAAATATAATGTAGAGAAATCAAGTTGAACTAACTATAACTATACGTCTAGAATTTAAAATATGCTTTCTTGCTGCTTTTGGTTTCTAATGTCTGAAATAAAATCATCGTATGCATATCCATGATGATGATGATAAATTTCTAATTCCTTTGCAGTCAAATATCGATCGGAAGCTATTTAACCAACTGATATCAAATTGGATTTCTTAACAGAAATAGATTGCATTGCTCTGTTGATCTTATCTTATTTACGATTTAATCAATGTTTTGTATTGACTGAGACCACATTCAGTTCTGAATACATCGTATCAGAGTAGTTACACTGGGCTAGGTTTCTGGATCAAAATCTCCCGCCCTAGTCTAGGGGGTAATGTGTTTTGGCTTATTAGACCAGAGGCCTCGGTTCAAAACCTAGATTAGCTACATAAATGAAAAAAATTTCTTTAGCAATTTTCTCTCAGAAATTTGAGAGTAAATAACATTGCCATGGAAAGATTCATTTGGAATCGACTTTAAACTGAAAGTGCCGCCATTCATATATAAAATTAACACACTAACACAATATAGGTGGTGTGAAAAGCAAGAACATAATTCTGACTGAAGTGTTGTAAGAGTAGTAAGAATATTGGCATGGCCTTTCATAGAATGCATGTTTAATTCCATAGCTTTAGATACGATACATCTGGTGGCATTAAGGTTACTAAGGAGTCGTGCTTTACTAAATAAATAAAAAAAACAAAAATTCTTTACCAATAAATATACAAAAATATTGTTTATTTTGTATTGTAAAATTTCTTTCGTGAACAGACTGTTTGTTGTCAGTATCTATACACTTTGTATGAACACAACAATGACCACTTTCTTTGATTTTCAGCCCGTTAGGGTAAGGTTTCCTAGAAATATGAAATGAAAGTATGAAAATCAATAATTTTCCAACAAGAAATTGAATTTTTTTTGCTGTTGTTGTTGTTTTTTTTGTTTTACTTTTTGAATTTGAAATAAAATTTTCAAAAATATTTAATATTCTAGCAACATATACACACAGTCACACACACAGTATAAGTATAGGCATAAGCTGTAAGAGTGATAACGATGGGAAGGGAAGTAAAAGTAAATAGGAAGACACATTGAGCTGTTGGTTAGGATTCCCAAAAGGAGTTGACAAATATTTCACAAATAATTTATGCAGATTTAATGGCAGCCATTAAAATGAACAGATGGATAATGGATTTTAATACAATGTGGCCTAAATATTGAAAACCAAACCAAGGCAAGACAAGGGAAGAGAAGACAAGACATAAGTTTAACTAACGTTTTTAACATAAATTCTCTAATGTTCTTGGTTGTTTTGGAAAAAGACTCGAGCTTCCTAAACTGTTTCTGCATGCAATAGAGAAAGACTTTCTTTTAATTTTAATGGGTCACACCGTTCAATAGCATTTGCGAACGATAGATTCCTGTTAAAAGTTTAATTATTATCAAAGTAAATAAATTATGGCCTGGGGATCTAAGGCTTGTGTGCTGTTGTGCATTTATAAAAATGACATGGCCAGGCAACCACAAACCTTGCAATATTGCAACAGAAATGAAAGACATTTCTAAGGCAAAAATCTCTTCCAACTTTTTTTTTTTTTTAGTTTGCTTTGCATTACAATTCCCACATTTTAATACAAAATTATCGATTTGTTGTAAGAAAATTTACAAGAAGAAGAGAATGTATAACGAGTGTAAAATAAATTGAAAAACACTTCTTAATGCTTCTCCCAATGCAAATCAATGAATGACAGAATTAAAACCGCTTTAAGCAACAATTCCAATGCGTTACCCGGGAGCTGGACAATAACAATTGAAATGTTTATGCCAGAGTTTATCTAAGCGGATGACTACTGAAAATTCCAAGTAATAAAGTTACTCTAAACAACTCACAAAGCAAAATAGAACGGAAATAATTTTCCAAAGTTACGTGCAATTCTTAGAGAATAAAAAAGATGGCGATAAAATTCTTGTAAAATCAGCAGCAAATTCATTCACTTATTGCAACATTTTTCGCGTATTTTTTTTATTCTCTTGCCTTGGCATTTATGTTGCCAATGCACGGCACTGCATGAACTGAAAACTTTAAGCAGTTAAAAGTGTACACGAGATATTATAATTTATGCAAAAAGGGGAAGTGAAAATAATATAAGAAAAGAAATAAAGAAATCGGGATAATGTCCATTCCAACGACTTCTTGCCATGAAGATGATGATGTGAAGGACAATGAGAACGATGAAGACGATGAGAACGATGTTGATAATGTTCAAGTGGCATATTGAGTATACGTTTTTACATTGGACTGCCACTGCTTCTTAGGCTGTATGCTGTCTGTATAGAACTTCTTAATTTTAAATGGACTTTTTCTCTTCTCTGTCTCTCTCTCTTTCTCTGTCTTTTGTCTTAAGTTTGCAATTTAAGACAGTCATGTTTGTAAATCAGATTAAATCTTAAGTGGCAAATTACTGCCAGTATTGCAATTTAAAAAACAAGAAATTGATCGTTATTAAGCGCAAATAAAACTGCTTTTCATCAATTACATCAATGATGATGATGATGATAGTCTTGTTCTTCTGGCTCTTCTTCTTCTTCTTCTTTTTCTTCATGGTCATATCAATGTAAGTAATAAAGGACTTTTAATAATTTTATCGTTAATTTTTTAATTAAGGTCTGCCTTTCCTTTACTTTTCTTTTTTTTTTTTTATTCTTTGGATTATCTTTTGAAACAAAGAATTTCTTATGTTTTGGGTAAAGAAAAGAAGGGGAAAGGGGAAAGAAATTTGGCGAATTTTCATTGGACTTTGATTTTGTGAATGCATATTTACGAATTGTTTGCTTACACATCTGAAGTCGCTTTTGTCTAATAGGTAGTGTGCTGTTTTATTAGACAAGAGCCCTGGCTCAAACCACTCGAATGTAATGAAATATGAAAGGAAATAAAATGTTTCTTTGGGCAATTTCCTCTTAGCATTTTCCATGAAAGCGTTTCTTAAAAATCTGTTGCTTAGAATTGTCATTAGAGCTGTAAGTCCGGCCACTCTTGGCTAAGAATTTCATAAATTCGAAATGCAAATCCTATTTAGATTAGCTAAAGCTGTCCCCCATAATCTCTTTGTAATAATTCACGCTATGCTTTGAAAGGAAAGTTTTTTTTTATCACTCTG
>QOCX01000807.1:0-50095 GCA_005959815.1 Sarcophaga bullata
AAAAAAAAGAGAGAAGATTTCTTGCATTCTTCATTCTTCATTCTTATTCTCCATTCTTTCATTCTTACATTCTTCATTATTCATTCTTCCATTCTTCATTCTTCATTCTTCATTGCTTCATTTCTTCATTCTTGCAAGTTTCTTCATTCTTCATTCTTCATTCTTCATTCTTCATTTTCATTCTTCTTCTTCATTCTTCATTCTTTCATTCTTCATTCTTTCATTCTTCATTCTTCATTCCCTTCATTCTTCATTCTTCATTCTTCATTCTTCATTCTTCATTCTTCATTCTTCATTCTTCATTCTTCATTCATTCTTCAACATTGTTTTAAGCAATTCGGTCCTTTCTTTACGATTCTTATGTGAAGTAAATGGTATTGTGAAAGCTTAATTTTCTTCCCTCTATTATTTTTATGAAAAAATTTTGTAAGAGAAAGAAGGCCTAGAAGGCCTCATTCATGAGTGGCGTCATACACAGCTCTACTAAATGTGCCCACTATATATAATAATTGGCAATCTATCCACTTTCTTCACTTCCAGTTAAGGCTGGTAATAGACTGCGTTTCCAATGCAAGCACAAAACATTAACAGTACTAATGTCGAATAGAATTTTTATTATTTTGTAGGTTTAGTGCCATTTCAACTGCAATGATAATATTTATAGCTACGTTCATACTTATGTACATGCGAGTATTTATGTAGATTTTGTGAAAATGTTGCCCCTATTATGTTAAATATAAGATTAAGAAAAAAAGCTGTTAAGGTGAAAAATGTTTAAAACTTTACAGCAAACATCTTCACTACAACATTTTGTTATACTTTTGAACTTTGTCACGGTCATTTTTTATATCAATATTCACTAAACTGGGGGGTGAGGTTGGTAAGAATTTAATTTTTAATTTTTATATGTTGTTTCGAAAATGTAAATGGTGTAACATCGTTTAACATTAAAATGTTAACCAAAAGCTACAAAAGCAAAACAACGGACTTGTTTACTTGCTAAAATAATAAACAATAGCTGCGTGTCAGGGCGAATGCCTTTATAGTATTATTTTGGTTATTGGGTTATTAAAAAACTACTTTTGAGAAAATCACCAATTTTTATGAGTGACTCCATGTTATTGCCCATAACTGTAGATTGCCCATGCAGGACAAGTAAGTCGCTATAGTCTAGAAGGTAGTGCGTTGGCTTATTAGACGTAAGACGATAATGTGAAAAAAACATTTCTTCGGCGACTTCCTCTCAGCAGATTTCTGGCAAAAACTCTGAGAGTAAATAAAATTGCCATGAAAAGTTTCTCAAAAAAAATCTGTCATTCGGAGTCGACTTTAAACTGTAGGTCCCGCCACTCATGTATAAAAAATTAGCACACACAACATAAGTGGTGTGAGAAGCTAGGCCGTAATCCTGACTGAAGGGTTGTAATGGCCAATTATGTATGTATGTAACACTTGTTCCACTAGGACTATGAGACGAAAGTTAATCACGAAAGATCTATTTTGTAAAACTTCTCGAAATGTCTTAGTGCTAATAAAACGCCATCAGCAAAATCGAATAATAGTCATAAAAAATTTTGAAGCATGATGCGGTTGGACGAATCGAATTAGTTTGATTGTAGAAAGGTGAGTTTCCCTTATGCCAAAAATGTTTTAAGAATGGAGGAGGCAATACAATGGCTTGTGAATGCTTATCATGGCTGAAGTATTACCTATTTACCCGATCTCAAATAAAATGAGTTACATTTTGTATTTATTGTCAAAAACTGATGTTAACTTTTTGGAAATGGGAAATACACTTGAAATGACAATTTCTACAGGACTATGAACTGAAAAACACACTTCGGGTTTTGTCGAAAAGTATTTTCTTAATAATGGCCTGAACTTATTAGCGATGTAGCACAATCCCCAGATTTAAATTTAAATTCGATCGGAAATTTATAGATAATCGTTAAAGGTAATATTGATTCAAAAAGACAATAAATATGGAAGAGTGTACAAGAAAGACTTCTGTGGGTGTGGAGGAGCCAATGCCACAGAAATGCAAAGTTATACTTTGGAATAAAGTCTACAAGTCAAAATATTAAATTTCTTTAAATCATCATTGAAGTATGCGTATTTTTTTTCTTGTCCACAATATATGAAATTTTTTATTTTTTTTTTTATTTTTTTTAACTTTATAAGGGAACATTTTTTAAGTTTTTAATGTACATATAAAAGGTAGACATTTAAAAATCACGAATAAATGATCACTAACGAAGAACTATTGCCAATTTCATTTATTTCCGAATAATACAAAAACATTTTAGATGACGATATTTTTTGTCCGTATCTGTATATGGTTTATTTATTTTTTTATTATACTACAATTACAAATTCTATCTTATTTTTATATGCGGTAATCACATACATGTACCAGCAGCTTAAGGAGTGTCCTAAAACGATTGTAAAGCGAACATACTGCACCAGAGTCATTAAATGATTTGTTTTTATTTAGGCCACCGTTATAAAAAATTATAATTTTTTGTTGACCACTTGAGAACGTCGAATTTAAGCAATGACACTTTTGATTATAGAGATTTTTGAGAGAGGTCTAAAGTATCAAGACGAAGTCTCCGGCATAGGTGACAAAATGCATCTAATCTACCAAGAATATGTATTTGGGCTTGAGTTTTTTGTTAGTCTTTGTTTTGCTGTTAGTCTTTGAATGTTATTTTAAGATTTGAACATTACTATTATGCATGTAAAGAATCACTAATTAAAATTATAGAAAAAAATTGTTATGATGATGATGATGTAATTAGTAAAAAAATTGGAACTCTATTTAGGCTGTATCCATTGCGTACAAGCATAATTGGTCTTTACAACCCTTCAGTCAGGATTACGACTTAGTTTCTCACATAATTTATTAGTGAGTGTCGGAATCTACAGTTTAAAGTCGACCCCGAAAGACAGATTTATTGAGAAACTTTTCATATCAATTTTATTAACTCTATGTTTTGTTGGATAGATCTGACCTTGGGTTTGAACCGTGGTCTCCCGTCTAATAAACCTACACACTACCTGCTACACTACGGCGACTTCATAGGTTGTTTCCAATTTCATAGCCAATTTCTAAGCACTTTTTTTTGCTTTAAGGTTTTCATGATTCAAAATATCATTAAGACGTCAAACTACTAATAAATATGCAAACATACTTATATATGTTACATACTTATATATATTATTTACATATATACGCTAGCCAGCGAACATTTAATCTACAACGAACGTTTTGTTTTATAAAGCGTGGCTAACCAAACTAATTGTAATTTACACGCTCACTTAGACACCCCCTATCTCATTTTTTTACAATAGCATTTCTTTTTTTATGAGAACGCCCCATTCCTATGAATTAGTGCATCTGTGTGTTTCGAAAAACATTTCGTTAAACATTTTTTAACATATAATTTCGTTTTCATTCGTATATTCAAGTGTTCGAACACTGCAGCCAAATCTCAATTGTGAAAAAAGTGGTTAAAGAAAAAAACAAAAGGGTGATATCGAATGCAGTGGGAAGGTTTTTTTTTTCAGGGTGTATATAAATTTGTGGATTTATTTCAGTGGTAAAAAACGAGCAACGCAATAAAGAGAGAATTACTAGTTTTGTACAATTCTTTGTGATGTGCATGACAATTTGTTAATATGAGAATTCATTTCAACCCTCTTCGGTGAAAGAATTCCACCCGCAAATCACACTAACATGTGGCAAACCTATAATTTTCTCTGTTCACAATTTTTAGATATTATGTTTACGTTTATTAAAAACATAAAGTCATTTAATATTTCCATCCTGTAAGATAATTGATTATTAAAAAATGTATAGTAAAAAACATGTATGCAGATAATAACTGTCGAATTGACAATTCAGACAGGTCCATTACCAAATTTCCAGCAAAGCCTTTGTTACTTTATATTATAAACAACTGACAGATAAATGCATTCAGGGTATTGAGACAAGTTCAGTTTTTAAATTCCCTTGCACAACGACCAACAGATATTATCTTAGTATATACAATATTATTAAAAAAAATTTTTATGTGAAGGAATCACATGAATGGAATGCAGAATGGAATTGCCAACAGAATAATAACCATAGCATATTCTTCTGAAACAGTTTAGATAACTTAACGGACTTTTGTTATAATGAATATTAAAACAATTCAGAAAATATTTATTTATTTCTTATCATAACATAACAAAATATAAAGTTAGAAGTTAAGCTTCTATGAATGGAATCTGCAATAAGAAACTATAAGAAATAGCACTTAAGAAAAATTAACACAAATTCCATATTAAGTAAAAAAAAAAAATTATTATAAATATAAAACTAAATATAAATAAAATATAGAAAACATTTAAAAACTAACAAGATTAAAGAAATAAATAAATAAAGTTAAAATTAAAAAAATTCTAAACATTTAAAAATAATAGCATTTATATAAACCAATATCAAAAAGTAAGAATAAAAATATTACAGACACAAACCTAAATGAAAATTAAAAATTTATCAAAATGAAATAAAAAAGAAATCTAATTAAATTTATTTATTGTTAAAAAAAGGCTACTCTCATGTAAAATTTTTATTAAGAGAAAAATTTCAATAACAGATTAGTATTGCCTAAATTTTGAGTGTAATTAGGTAGGGAATTCCAAAGACTTGTAGTGAACATAGACAGAGGCTAAATAAAAAGATAAGAACTAGCAAGCTAAATTTGGGTCAATAAATGTGTGGGCTGTTTCGTGTTAATAATTTTATGTAATAGAAAAAAAGCATTTGATTCTCAAAAGATTGCCAAACTTTACACTGAATATCTAGTACGAAAAATGAGAATATAGTCATGGTATCTTTTAAGAAGAACATATTTTGTTAGTGTGTTTGTTTGCGAAAATTTTACACCCATATAAAATTACAAGAATTAAGGACATTTTAGCTAGCTGCATACGAATAACAAAAGTAGTTGAATCTATGACAGTGCACAAGTTTCTAAGTATACTATAAATTCAACGACACGTAAGTAGTTAGGCCAAGATAATCTACCAATAAAGACAATACACAGATGTGACAAGATCAATTTGATTTCCCTTAACTCTCAATTCAGGTATGACAAATGATCAATTATTTTTCGAAAGTCTTATAAAATTAGACTTAATAGGATTGATGCATAGCTCATTAGCTGAAACCCAGGTGTCAATTTTCACTACATCACGGTTAACAAAATCTAAACAAGAATTAAGTTTCTCTGTACGTTGTTATGGTGCTATACTGTTTATCGAAAACTATCTTTGCTTTATCTGTAGAATAATTAAAAAAATACCAATTACGTTTTTAAGCATGAATAAACATTGGTGCCGTAATCCTCTGAGTCGCAACATATTGGACTAGCGTGGCCACATTCGCCTGTAAAAAAAGTCCACTGCAGACTAAATACGACAGTTAATTTTTTTTTAAATGTTGATCGGGTATAAACTATTTTGTGTTTGTTTCTTTAATTCGGTAACTTATTGTTGGTTCAGTATAATAACTTATGATTCAATAAAGATCGTGAACATTACAGAAGTCTAACTTAAGACGACAGTGCCCGCGTGGTGGTGAAAGTTGGAGAAATCTGTGTATCTTAACATAATTGTTAAGGATATCTTGTATTTATCTACAAAATTGATTAATCACCTTCTTTTACGTTTTCCTCTTTCTTTAAAAAGTTTAAATAAAAAACAAAACTTTAAATAATTTTTAAATTGTTAATTGTTAGACTTATCTTAAGAAAGACGCCAACTAAAATCAGTGGTGCTCAAAAACTCTGTGGAATGTTAAAGCACAAGAGTGGTTCCATTGTATAAACTTAAAAGAACTTGATATAAAAGGGATCAGGCAGCTACTACTTAGGAAGCCTTTTTTATATATCATACCTATAAGGGTTACTCAGCTTGTAACTTGGTCCAATAGTTAAGCATTCATTCCGATACTAAATCACTATTTCAGATGGCTAACACACATTCAGTGCTATGACGTTTCAAACATTAACTTTAATTTAATCAATCCTTAGACTTTGCTTGATTTCCTTTTTTAAGGATAAATAAATAAATACAAAATTAGTTTTCTTCGTAACCATCTTTTCTAGAAGAGAAATCAGTTTAATAACAAAGATTATTAAATACTAAACAGGCCCGACGAAAGTTGTCATTAAAATAACCAAATCAGTGGCGTTCTAAGTTTTACAAGTTTCTTATAATGGAGCTTTATACGACACTCAAGCAAAATTGAGGAAACTACTACTATACAAGTTCAATAATATCGATTAAATTCTTAAAGTAGAAATTCTACATAATAAATCAGTTATAAACAAATGTTTCGGAATATATGGATAAGAAAGTCATACATACCGCTGGTATTTGATATTTTTCCCCATAATTATATTTTTCTTAATTGTAAATGGCTTTAACAAAGTTTTCACACCTTTTTCAATATGGAAAAACCAGCGAGAAAAATGTCTACATAAAGTGGTTTATGTAGACTCTTTCTTTGACGGTACATGTTTTTAAATTTCTTGCTTTCCGCCCAATAAGTTGAAGTTGCACCGTAGAAAAATGACTGAAGAATGAAATGAATAACAACAGTTGTAATAAAGCGACTACCTTGAAGTGCCTGAGAAAAATGACAATGAAAAGAAACGAAATCTATTTTTTAATTTTGACTTCATGCCTTATATTCTAAATTTATCACTAAAAAGTTTGTAATATTTGGAAACAATCTGAAATGTGCGAAACAATTTTTTATTTACTTTCTCAATTCCTGCACAACAAGACATAATCTTATATTTTTAGTACAGGAAAGCAAAGTTCAGCAATTAAATAAATTAAAATTAAAGTAATCTTCGAACTATTTACATTTGGCTATTATTATATCATTTTATATATTAAACTACAAATTAAGACTATAATTTCTCATATGCTAAGATTTTATAAAAATTGTATGAAACTAGTTCCGTTGCTGAGCACGTGGTAGACAATTCCAAAGTTGAACTTCATGAATAAAAAATGCCGTTCAGATACGAGATACCGGTGTAGAGGAATAATGATTATCTTTCCCCCGAGCGATTTCGATTCGGACTTTGTCCTTATTGTATTGTGGTGTTTCCGAATAAATAGTTTTAGTGTAAGAATAATAGTGTTCGGATATTTAAAATGTATAAAAAAAATTGAAATTAAGAATTAAAAAACGAAATAGGCGGAAACATTTCATTACTAAAAAGAAAATTCAAAAAATAAATAAATTAATATGTAAGTGAATGAATGCGAACAATACTCATTATGAGAGGAGGAACTCCAAAGGCAGTAATGTCTAGGTAGTTTTGAGTCACGAATCAGTCGTCGGTTTAGGCATTAAATATCCCGAGTATAATAGACATTACTAGGGAGCGAGAACCGGAAATAATATTAACTTATTGTGCCCCAAATCTGAATCGTCGTGTCGAACAAAGCTCAAATTTCCTCCTCGAGAAAAACATTTCTTCGTCGCGGCTATCGGTTTTAAGTATTGAAACAACGAGGGCGGCAATAAATTGCTTTTAAGTCGGTAATCCACAAACAAGTGCAGAGAGGGGTGGACTGCTGTCTCCAAATTGGAGCCGGACCTTAAGCAGAGAAAGTATATTCCTGAAAACCGATTTGCAATCCTTGCAAACAACGGAGAAAGAGGCTCACGTAAAATCCTAAAAGCCTCCACCTTTAAAAAAACAACGATGTTAAAAGCAGGTGATAAGACCGCGAGACATCGATGTTTTTTCGGTGTTTTATTTTCTTACTAATAAGTACTAAAATATATTATTTAAAAAAAACACCAAGTTTCTAAGTTTCACAAATTTTGGTGGATCTTCATTGTTTTCCTGAGAATTTGTGCTTTGCACGTTTGTACGACTACCAGAAGTCGTCTAATATTTGAGATTTTGCTTTGCGCAAACATTAGCCAACTTTCGGTGGTTGGTCCAATGGAAAAAGGTCACATTTTTCAATAAACGCTGAAAATCCTTTACAAAACTTTGAAAATTGTTAATTTAAAGTCCATTTGATAAGACAACATATATAAATAATATGAGTCAACTGTTATACCCCTTACAAAATAACTACGGTAATTTTTGTCCGATTTTATCAAACGAAGTGTCAAAGTCTTTACAAGCGAATGCACTTTAAGAATGTCACCACTTGTTTTATAGTTTTTAATTTAATTTTGCTATTAAGAATGGCCAAACTTGAAAAAATAAGAAAAAAATAATATTTTCCAAGTTTACCCCCTCAAAACTCATAACATATAAGTTTGAACAGAACGTTTATGCATATCGTTTTAAAGGTCAATCTCTCCCCTTTTCAAAAAACTATAGATTTTTAAATTAGTTTGATATATATTTAGATAATCAATTATTTGGTGTGAAAAGATAAAAAAAGGGTTCGAGAAATATAAAAAAAGTATTTTTGAATTCTACTCAACCCACTGAACACTTAGGCTATATAGTTACTCGGGTGTATTTTCACTGTCGCACCGTGTAATTAATTAATTTATAAATTTATAAAAAAAAATTAAATAATTTAAGTAATTTTGAGATTGAGTAAGGAAAAGTTGCTTTGAAAGCCTAGAACCCAAATTCTATTTCTATTTGTGTTATTGTTGCACCAAGCCTCTGAAAATAAGCGCTCGCTTGCCACAGAAGTAGCAACAATTGGTAGATATTGAGTGCAATACGTAAAAGTTTTGCAAACAAAGATTTCATGTCCTCACAAATAATGATTGCATCGATTTTTATTGGTGTTACCGGGGACAATAGGTATTTGCATTTGTATTTCTATTTCGCTAATGGTATCTATTGTATAGGATGATTTTTACTTCATATTATTGTGGGTTAATAGTCTGTGGTATTTCTAAATATAAAATTGTAAATAATTTTATCATCATCAGATGTATCATTATTGGAAGTTGTAGAAGAGTGGGAAGCATTATATCTCGAACGTATTTATTAAGATAACTTACTTTTTCCTTGGCTTCTGAGCTTTTGAAATGCATAAATTTAAATCTGGGGTCGAGAGTAGTCAATAATGAAAGAATTACAGAATGTTTTATGTAGTCAAACCGTCTTCCTAGTTGTTGTTTTTTGTTTCCTCTTTAAATTTAAAAACAATATCATTTTATATTTATAGCTGATTAGTGGAATAATTTTGCTCAAAGTTACATAACTATTACCAGAAAATTCTTTTATTAGCTTTTCAGTTCTATAATTTCTTTCATGCAATTGATTTCAATTCCTAAAACCATTGGGGGAGCTGCTGGAATTGACAATAATAATGGTCCCATAATGGAAACCAATTCTATAAACCTTTGAAGCATGTCAAAGCAAGAATTCCAACTTGTGCGAACATCTAATACCAACTTTTTAATTTGGCCTTCTTTTAAGCCCACCTCTATTTGTATTTTTCTTAGTTCGTCGCTTGCATTAATTTCTTTATAAATTTAACAATATCTTGCACCTTAATTAATATCACGTTGAAATATTTGATATTTCCAATAGATTTAGTAACAACTAAGGTTACTGTGTGAGCAAAGCAATTAATAATCATTTTTTCACCAAACATTTCCCAATTAACCTTCATAACACTGCTATCATTTTATGTGATGACAGCAGCGTTGCCAGTAATTTTTTTTAAAAAACTTTTTATTTTTGGGAAAAAACCTTGTTTTTACAAGAAAAAAGTACCAAAATTTCTAAAGGAAACACCACAGACTGGTGCCCTCTGTTGGTGTTTATTTGTTACTTTTGCCCGAGACTAATAAAATACACAATATTTTATTTAAAAATGTAAATAAATATTTCGTGTTATTATTATTGAATTTATTGAAATTTTAAATTGAATTTTGTTGAAAAAACTTGTTTTGTTAGAAAACAACTTTAATGAAAACTTTTTCGCATCTCCTAAAACCTGGAAAAATAAGGGAAAACTGGCAAATGGCAGTTGAAACTTTTGCAATGGATACATTCCATTCAGAAGAAACATCATGAAGCTTTTTTATATGTATGCCGATTTATGTCTTACCGTCAGTTCAAAAACATCTAATGTTCCGCTGGGGAGTTCAACTTTTCCCGAAAAGTGTATTGTCACACCTACAAATGATTTGTTCTGCATAGTTTCCGTCCAAATGTCATACGTGATGCAATAATTTTCAGCGCTTTTTATATATGTTTTGAAAAGATTACTCATAACTTCATATGTGGCATGGATTTTAGAGTTTTTAGTTTCCCGGCTTGGTACCCTATACAATGGGCAAACTTCCTTCATCAGCTGTAAAAATCCTTTATCTTCTACTGTTGCAAATGGTTAGTTATCAAAAATTATAAAATTCTCTATGGCCTCTGATATTTTTTTTTTTTGATTTTGCTCCGTCCTGAGTGGATACCCTTTTAATATTTGTGCTGAAATCATCAGCATTCATTTATGTCAATTTAACGACGTCAATAACAACGAGTGTAATGTAAACAAATCAAATAAACACAACTCTTAAAGCACATCAGCATATGTCGATGTATCGTTAATTAAACGCCATCAAAACATCGAAATTTATGTGCTTAGAAAATATTGATGTATCGTTTGCATCCCTGCTTATAGTTGTAGATTGCAGTGGCAATATTATCATCATAGGTCAAAATAAAAGTGTTGGCGGAAGTATCTTCGATTTTAAAGAATGAAAGTAAAACATATAGTCTTATTAAATATTATCTGCTTTGTTTGTTATTTCTCTGTTTACACCCTTTGCATAAACAATAACAATTACTAGACAATTGTTCGACAGATCTTTGTACCGGAGATCTTCAAGCCACTATTACTTTCTTCAAGCTCACCCCTTCGCACATGACTGACTGAACTTTTACTCACTCGTTGTCTATTTTGCCTCGCCTATTATATAGCAACGTAAACAGTTTGATACATGTTCTTGTAGCCGAATGTTCGTAGCTTCGCCTTCTCGATATCTCTATAAATGTAAACATCGTTATTCTATTATTGTTGTTTGTGTGTTTTCTTTACATTTATTCTTATAATGTTTGCTGTTGTATTTTTGTTTACTTGTTTACTATTTTTTATGCTGGTGCATATATATTATATATATGTATACATATATATATTTATATTATAATATATTTATTTTACATATATATTATTTTACATATATATATGTATGTACATATGAAATATTAAGTTTTGTTGCTATTTGAAATTGGAAGGTAAGGAAATATATGTACATATGTTCTTTATGAATAACTAGTTTGTAATAATTGATACATTCATTATGTATGACCAGTTAATATTAACTTATATATTTATTATTAGTGACTAGTAGGCAATAATTAATAACGCATCTTAAATTACATAAGGCAAAGTAGGCTGTGAAATCACATGCATGTAAATATTTTGGTAAGTTTTTTTATTAAGGATCTAATAGGAACGTCTAATGCATATTATAGTCATCAATAGTGGTTAAATGATAGGTAAAATAACCAGTTTATGTTCTTATATGGCATAGTTAGGGATGATGGTAATACTGCGCTGGGACGCATTATTAAAAGATCTACGGTTTTGAGATTATAGTCGCACTTGTCCATCAGGATGAAATAAACATTATTGAGGGTTGTTAGTCTTGACATAATGATGAAACTATTTCGGTCCCTGAAAGCCACATTCTCTGTGTGCGGAGAACTGTTGTCTTATATGCCATCTACTAACCTTCACCTTTATGTAGTGTGGGTTTAAACTTGGTGTTGGCTAGTTTCTTTGTCTGAATAGAATATTGAATTCAATAGCACTTAGATTTCAGACGCAAACTACATAAAGTATAGAAATTTTCGTAAGGCTGTAAGATACTGGGATTTTGATTTGTAGTAGACAGTCCAATACGTTTCAAAAACGGTGATGTCCGCCGTCGAGGAAGGAGAATATCTTCAATGGCTAGTCAAACATGGATTTTGTTCAAAAATTATATTCAAATAAAGAGGTCTTCCAAGCAACTGGAAGCCGTCTTTTGTCTTAGCACTTTATATGGTCGTCAGAACTTTTGTACTTCTAGAAATATTTGAAAACTTGAAACATAATCTTCTCTATTAATTCAATTCAAAAAAAAATATTTTTTTCGAATTGGCAAAATTTGACAATTTTTTAACAACCTTCAAACTGCATTACTCCTGTAAATTTCCAAAAAATAAAATTGGAAATTTTTAAAAATGAAGTAGATTGCTGTTGTCCGATAACAATTTTCTCATGGTGTTGAGTGAGTGAACTTTCATGAGCACACAGATAATTTCCCGAAAATATTACTTTGGAAAAGTCGAAGAAACAATTGCGGTTACAACGACTGTTATTATATTGATACTCTTACAAGCTATTTATTATACTCTTTCGGATTTTTCCTTAATGCTGAACACGAATCACATTTCAAATGTAACATGGAATTTTAGCAATTATTACCGACTATGTTAATATATATTTAATTTAGTGTAGACTTGATAACGCAACATTATAAGGCTTTAAAAATTTTATGGTTCAATGTTATCAAACAGCATCCTTATCAATATCAAAGGAATAAATAGTAATTAACCTCACCAAATTTTCTCTCAATTCATCGTGTTTGAGTGTTCCATTTCTCTTGTCATTGTTATATGGTGGTTTTTCTGGAATCGTCGACGTTTTTAGTCTCTCCGTGCAGTCTCTCCCACACCCTCTTCTGTTCGGCACGTCGCAATGGTCCCGATGACAAAATGTTCACTCTACAGTCGACCTTTAACGCTTCTTCCCAGGACTCACTGTTGTAAAGCAGAATAGAGTCTGTAACTGCCATCATGAATCTGCGTCAGCTTTGTACGGGACGACTACCAATATTGGCCAAAAGCTTACTAAGTAGGGAGGTAACTTTAGCGGCTTTGGTTTCAACGTGTTAGATCTGAGCCCAGAACATCAGTTTAAGGTCCAATGGAATGCCAAGATAATGGACTACTTGCGCATATCGTAATGTCAATTTCTTGCGGTATACGCCTCCTCGTAAGATGCATCAACTCAGTTTGAGTCCTCTGTCCTCGAGCCACGACTTCGTTCTTATTATCACCTGGTTGACCTTTCTTCTAGCCTCTTCAACATTTCGAGCCACAATTAGGGCCGCAATGTCATCAGCATATAATATAATGTGTACCGTCTGCGAACTTAGTTCTCAGAGCATAAAATACATCAACCCATCGGAGGCTGTTGAACACATTCCGGACATTTAAGTTCACCAACAGAACTATCTGCCGCGAAAAATGGTTTCCGCTTTGAGCAGCCTTCACGTTAGTCAATACTTCGTTAATGGCAACCATCGTCAATCTACCCGCTCGAAATCCGTACTGTCTTTCTGAGAGACCACCCACATTATCCACCGCTGTACTCAGACGAAATGTCAGTAGTTTCTCAAACAATTTTGCATTATAATCCAGCATGCACAAGGGCCAGTATGCAGACGCTTGCGTAGGCTCACCTTTCCCCTTGCTAATTAGCTATAGCTGTTGTCTCTTCCATCCAATTGGGAATACGCCTCTAATTAGACATGCGTTGTACATATCCAAGAGTACCATGGGACGTTCCTTGGATATGAGTTTCAGTACTACCGAAGGTATGCCATCAGGTCCTGGAGGCTTATTGCTCTCTAAACTTCGTGACACTTTTTGAAACTCCTCGATGATGAATAGAGGTAGACTCACACTGAGAACGTTAGATCTTCGCTCATTCGTTGAGAGCTATCCAGAAAAAGCGTGTTTACGATGTTAGTCATAGTTTAACAATCCAGTTTAGAAAGGGGATCATTTGCCACTAGTTTCTTCATTACTATTTTGTATCCCAAGCCCTGTGGATTATTATATAGATCCTCGCATTTTAATTTGTTGTTCCGGCTAATGGCTAATGTACAAATTTGAATCCTTTTAAGAATACTATTTAGAGTCTAAAATATATTACACTGATATTTGTTACGTATATACGTATACGTATATGAAAACAATTTTCAGTAATTTTTAAAAAAGATCAAAGCCTCTAATATTTCATCGGAGACTTGAACAGATTTTGTTGAAAACATACTCTGTTGCTCAAAAACCTCTTTCGTAATCCGCACTTGTGGGTAAAATGACTTCAAGATAGCTATATGAACGGTGTAAATAGTCGTCTCTAAATATCAGCTCTAAATCATCAGCTCTATTAACAAACTTTATTGGACTTTTACATGCTTCGAGGGCAGATTTTAACTCGTTCAATTCGATGTAAGGTGATATAGAATATTCACTTAATTATTGCAAGATACACCTGAAAAACAACATGGATGTTATTGAACGTAATACTAAATAAAAAACAATGAAGTTAACTAATTTTTTTTCCTTAGTTCATAGAGTACATGCATGAATTTTTAATCCCGGGATTCGGAATTTCCCGATTGACATCTCTAGTTGCTACTGAGTTGAAAAATATGTCTAATTATTTCAACATTCGTCTACATTGTCGGTTATCAACCAAAATATGTCTAAAATATTTATGAAAACTGCTAGGACTTCGATAGATGAAATAACTGAAGTCACTGGAAAAAATGTCTCAAATGTTATTGTCAGTGTTCTTTAATGCTAATAAGAAACAACAATTCAAAAGTTTACTTTTTGTGACAGACGCTGTGCGGTATATCATCAAAGCTTCTAAAGCCTCGGAACTTGGCTTGAGGCAGTAATTACCACACTACCAATTATGAAAATATCGTTGACTAGCCTCAATACATTCAAATGGGAATAGATGGATTAAATAATGCAAACAAAAAAATATATATAATTTTTATTGTCGCAAATTTTCAGATATTCACAAAATTATTTAAAAAACTGGAACTTTGTGGCCTGACATTAGTTGAACAGTACGTGCATGAAATAGTGAAATGAAAGATTACAAAACAAAGCATAATAATAATACATAGTTGGAACGAACTGTTACAAAAAACGAAGGTTATAATGAAGTAAAATTTTGATGTCAACATTTTATAAAAGGGATAAAGACATTTTTCCCAGAATCAAGTTTGAAGTTAAAGTTAAAGGAAATTCTTTTTCATTTAAATATGCGCCCATTGCTTCAGTAGATGTTGAAAGAATAGAGAGGATAAAAATTATCAATAAATAAAATGCTGCCTTATTTGAAATTAAAATTTTAACTTGTATACATTAAGATTCCTTTACAATTTAATTATTATTTTTATTCTGTTTTGTTGATTCTTGCTTGTTTATTTTATTTTTCTATTAAAAGCAAGCAAATACTGTTTATAAGGGTGTATATGTTTAGCGTTTTGCATCATATTTTCCGATTTTGGCTTTATATCTTGTGCGCATCAAACATTTTTTAAAGCATATTTTTGGTTTCCATGACTATTGCCTTTCCTTAGTACTGGGAAATTAATTTACCTTAAAATTATTTGTTACGTTTTGATCTTTTCAATTGAGAGAAAAGAATCAATAACGTAATCAACAGCATTTATTGTGTCTTCATGATTTCTTTTCCATTCCCATTGTTCTATCTTATAAAATATCTCTAAACTAAACGGAATATTAAAATGAAGCACAATAATTTTAAAATATTTAATTTATATTTTAAATTAATTAAAAGCATAAGATTTAAAAAGCATTAACAAAATTAAAAAAAGAAAATTTTAATATGAATTTCAAATTGTAAAGAAATCATCAAAATTTATACGAAGTACTAGGAAAAGCAATATTTTTGTTGGTTTCTGTATTATTATATGTTTTTTATAATCCATTTTATCTGACTGCAATCGGTTAATATATTTCTTAAATTTTCTTCAACAATTTATTACTATAAATTACTTTACGTATAGCATAATTGGTTATCCAAGATTAATTTGACTGGAATAACATGATTAATCTCCAATAAAATTTATTTCTTTCCATCTATAGGTAAATTTTATTGAATATATTTTATATACATATGTATATATATATTATATATATATGAAACAGAATTTGATTCCAAGAGCAATAAAGAAGTAAGTATGTGTATGTGTGTTTTGAAAAAGTAAGAATGTTAACTACCAGTAATCATACTGTAATCTTTTAAATTTGCATGCGTCAAAGTAAAGACGAATATTATGCGCTGACCCTTCAGATTTTTATTATCTTGATTATTCACGTCACGTCTAACAACTTTAAGCATCGCAAGTTATTTGCCAAACGACAGTCAATTTTAAAGTTGAAAGCATGAACACAATCGAACGTGTTTTTTGCGGTAAAGGTGCCCAGATTAGTTGATGATACAGTAATTTATGTGTTAAAACTGCATATATACATAAATGTATAGTGCAGATAAATTAATTCTTTCGCATCTTAGCATATTGGATTGAGACGGTTATCGCACGACATTGTAATGTGCCGCTATGACGATGATTACATCAGTGCGCTCGAGTGGAAGTGTGTATATTTTTCTTGATTTACTGTAATTTTCATTAAATTAAAAAAAACTAAACTTTAACTGTCAAACGTTCATAGTATTTTTCTTTTCCAATGCAGAACACCGAATCCAAAGTCGAAAAATTAATTTATTTCCTTTAGTACCACAAATTTTCACCAAAAATTTATAATTAAGTAAGACTATGCGGAAATCTTCAACAATTTTTATAGAAAAAATTGATTTATATTAAAAAAATATTGACGCAATGGATTGGCCAACATATTTCTCACATTTATACGAACGACAAATATATGAAGAATGTTATATAAGTGTGATCGTATATATATATATATGTACGTCATCAAATAAATTGTTTTTGGCGAAAACACACTTATGTATGTAAATATGACTATAGTTGTATAGCTTCTTCAAGTATGTTTCACAAAATTGGCTTTTTCAGCATTGATCAATGGCACGTTGAGAGGTCCTTATGAATATTTGAGTTTTAAATCTACCATGATGCAGCTGTAATAATCCGCAACATATTATTTTTTGTGAGAAAGAGGGACAGTTTCTACTGATTGGTCAATTAATTTCGAACAGCTTTAATTTGCGCTTAGCTTCTATTTGGAATTTCCATGTCAGGCGTCTATCGAGCTGAATACCAAGTTATTTTATTTGTGAATGTTGTTGCACTATTTGATTACGGTTGAGCACTATTAGGGTAAAAGTTACACCATTTTTCTAGTCGAAAACTGTATTCTGTAGCTATCGAGACGCATCGTAAAGGTTCTCATGGGTACTTATTAAAGCGGAACCATTAGCAAAGGTAGAATTGTGAGTATGACTGAAAAGGGCATTTCCGAAGTAAATATCAAATATAAAACCGGTCCTTGCTTACTCCGATTGGAAAAATTAATTTTAACTTGCTTATCAGGCTCATGCTATACTCTGTCGAACGCTTGGGAAACATCAATAAAAAGAGAGGAGCAATCTGTAGGTTCAATGATTATTTTCTGAATCCGATTTGATGATCAGAAATACCGCTGTTTGTATTTAGTAGTCAATATGATTCTGCTTTCGTATGAGCTTAGTTAACAAGTGCAACCTTCTATTCTTCACGGTTAAAATCCTAGACATAACATAGCATTGAAAACGTAAACGAGAATCTTTATAGCTAATCGTGGCATCTCCATTATCGTCTTGTTGGTGATTGTATTTATTTAAGGAGCTCCTTGTATGTTGAGATCGGCAATAGAATTCTGGAATACTCGGAAATCAAATTTTAATTGCAGTACAGGAATGTACATCAAAAGCAAGTAGCAAATATAACATATAATTGCACAATTTTGACGTGAATACGGTTTTTAGGTGGTCCACAAAGAATTTAACTATCTCAGCATCATTTCGTGCCATAAAGAATTGAGGCTAGTGTAAAATCCAGTTCTTCCAAATAACTTGCAGGGATGTCGATTTTTGGGGATCTAGAAGTTCTCTTTGCAGCTTTGAACATTCTTTAAGCATTATTTTATGACAATTAGATCTGTGTTGCTGCGAATTTTTCTTTTTTCAGGTACTAGTTTTTCCTCATTCACTTCTGTCGCCGTATGAAAATCGCTAAATGAGCAATTTGCTTGATCTCTTTGTTGAAGTTGGAAATAGAGTCTTATATATTCTCAGGTGTTCTAGTCGGATGTCTTCTGTGCAATGCGAGCTGAGATATTTTTTAAAATTTTATCCAATAAATAAATTAGGAATTTCACTTCTTGAAGCCTTTGGCGGAAATAGTATTATTCTTTAGAGCGCCAGCATATGCCTTTGTTGAAGGGTGGCTGTAATGATTTATGCCATTTTATAGGCATGCGATCAGCCAGTAGATGAAAAATGACCGAATTAAAATTACCAGTCTAAAGGTAGTATTACAACTTGTCATTAAAGTTGGGTTTAGTTAAATGTAACTTTAGCTAGTGAACTTTAAAGACACCTTTAACTTCTCTTCGTTATTTCAACCTAATGATAAAATAAAGTTAACTTTTTCAAAAATATGACAGTGCCGGAGCAATGTTGATAACGTTACCCAATGAAACAAGTTTTTTTGAAACGCAGTGGCAACATTGGGTTTCAATTTTTTTTTGTTGTGTTTGCTGACTTTCTTTATATTTGAAGTTGTCATATTGAAAATAATATTCAATATTGAAAATAATATTCAATATTGAAAATAATATTCAATATGGCAAGTTTAAACATAAACTTAATTTTAAAAGTCACATTTAGGATGATATTTTCTTTAACTTAACGCTCACTTCTACCTTGTACAATGTATCTGCTCCTTAAAATCCTTCTTTTAGTTAACATACATAATTGGCCATTACATCCCTTCAGTCAGGATCACGACCTAGCTTCTCACACCACTTATGTTGTGATTGTTAATTTTATACATGAGTAGCCGGGCCTATAGTTGATGATTTGAACCGTGGCCTTTCATCTAATAAGTCAACACACTTCCTACTAGACTACGGCACCTACTTTTAGTTAACGGCAAGTTCTAATAATGACCCTAAATGAGCATTGTACAGGACATCCTGTGCTTTTGGGTTTATTGCATTTATCGTTCTCGTGGAGATCACACTACATACATCGCAGGATATTTACAGTATGTTTTAGTGTGAGCATTTTTCTGACTATTAAGGCATTGGAAAGGTCCTGATCGTTAGTGAGGTTTCTCGATGGTGTTTGTTCTATGCAATAGGTATCTTACTTTGCAATGACTTCCTGGCTAACGAGATCGACTTTCATCACATCTAAATCTACACTATCGCCTATATCTTTAATTACAATTTGCGAATCTATAGATATTATCTATAGATGTTATAACACTTTTTAGGTGGTACAAACTCTTTTTATTTTTTTGAATCTCTGAAAAATGATTATTTTTCGATATTCACTTGAATTTTTTTTCCATCAATATTTTCACTTGTAAAAGCAGTAACATGAAACCAGTTTTCCCCAATTGCAGTAATTAATTTTTGAGTTAGGGCATTTGAGTTTTTCTTTCTAATATAAATTGATGGAGGTTTACTCGAGATAAGATGTAAGATTAATTCATCAGTTTTATTTGATAGAATAGAAAATCTGTTTTGGTGAGTGACATCTTCAACTCCAGGTTCTTTAGGAGCGGATGCTGCTTTTGAACATTTTAGACTTCGTCCCCTTTTTTGTTCTGCAAGGTATTTGTAGCTGAACTGTGTTGAGATAAATTAAAAATTTTTTGTACAGGAATGGCACGTGGAGATTTTTTTGCAGAAAATACATACATACATAAATGGTCATTACAACTCTTCAGTCAGGATTACGCTTTTCACACTACTTATGTTGCGTGTGTTAATTTTATGTATGAGGTAAGGAACCTTCAGTTTAAAGTCGACTCCGAACGACTGATTTTTAGAAACTTTTCATTTCAACTTTATTTATCTTCAGAGTTTTGATTTACTGAAAACTTGACGGCGATGTTTGTCTGGTGTTTGAAGCGTAGCCTCCCATCTAATAAGCCTACACACTACTTACAAGACTATAAATTATATATATTTACTGCAGGTAAATTGGTTCAACATTAAAAATTATGAAAAAAGTATATTTCAACAGAACAATGTGCCGATATCCAACAGTTGTTACTGAAAGAATTTGTTTACATTAACGAACATTGACATGGTGATGTTTCCCGGATATTAATCCGATAGAATATTTGTGGTATAATTTATCTTGGCGTATTTTCATCCAAAATTGCCAATTTGATAATTTGCCTTCATTTTGTCTCTTTAAAAAGAACTTAAATTAACTGATCTTATAATTATGAAATACTGGATAATGGATAATGTAATAAAACTCCATACAAATATGCAAAAAATAGTTAAATCTTCAAAAGAATACTAATTGATTAGTGAAATGTGTTCTCTTAGGACCACTACATAACAAATAATTTGCAATGAGTAACAACCAACCAGATGGATTAATTAAAAAAATTATTTTCTTAATCGAAGCTGAAGGTTTATATTAAATTTTTAAAAGCTCATATAACAATTTGGCTTAACATTGAACAAAATAAATTTCGTAATAACTGAAATAAATTTCAGTTAATAGCGTGCACATTCAAATGTTTATAAACTTTCTTTAACTGCGTTATTTGTAGATAAAACTCACATATGCACAGATTGTGTAAGAGCGATGAATATTAAAATAATGTTGGCCTTCTTTGCTTGTGCTACTCTAAATTAAAAAAATATTACTAGCACATACAGTGAAGAGTAGAAGTGAGTACATGTGTATACATGCATTATGTACTCAAAGTGTGTACAGTTAATATTAAAGGATGGGATGAAAACGTGTTTTAAAACTAACCAAGTTTTTGGCGCAAAATAAGTGTAGGTTAATGAAATAATAAAAATTAAATCTACTCAATTTTGCTCTTTTTCTAAATATTAAATTAGTACAAAAATACTATTTATTATGCAAAAGACTTTTTACTACAGTCCACAATCGAACTGATATTGATATTTTAGTCTTTACTTTATAATTTTACATACATATTTAAGTCTATGGAAATATTCCTTAGGGACTACTTAATGACTTTGTATAATTTAATAAAATATAAAAATTAGAATACAATTAAGTTATCTATTCAAATGAATATAGTATTGAGTCTTATAACATCGAAATATGATATTTCATTGAAGCAAAGGATCTCTCTTTGTATATATTGTTCTACAAATGGTGTCTTTAAGCAAGCTAGAAGATCATAATGACCGTGGAGGAGTACAGAAGTACAATTTACGAAACATTAAGCAAGTTTTTCTCCTTTTTAGTGTTGGCAAGTTAAGCTCTGCTAACTTAAGAGGGAGGGGTGAAAAGTCTCTACAGACGGGTTTTAGGTACAATAGAAGGAACTGTTTTTGTACGGATTTGGTGTCTGAAAATGCATTGACCAGTTCAAATATACACCTATAGAGGATTATCTCTTCCTCTTGAGAAGAGCATATTTTTATATTTTGATAGGTTAAGGACCATTATTACAACTTGCCGTTAACTAAAGGGAGGATTTTAACAGACAAATAAATTGTTCTTCATTATTAAAAGTGGACAATAAGGTAGAAGTGAGCGTTAAGCTAAATGTAGAATCATCCTACATTTAACTTTTAAAATTAAGTTTATCTTTGAACTTGTCATATTATATATAATTCTTTTAATATGGCAGCTTCAAATACAAACAGAATGAGCAAATACAACAAAAAAAGAAGTCCGTCTTTGCAACTGGGTTTAAAATAAACTTGTTTAATTAAACAGTTGTATCGACATTGCTCTGACACTGCCATATTTTAGAAAAAGTCAACTTTATTTTATCTGTAGGTTGTAATAACCAAGAAAAGTTAAACGTGGCTATTTATGAATATTATCCACAAGCATTTTGTATCCTTAAGTTGAACTCATTTCTTTAACACAAAAATAATTTGACATCATCAGCATATATATTTCAATATTATGTAATATTTTAATATTATAGTTATATCATTTATAAAGGGTAAGAACAATACCCCAATACTGAGATACTCCAGAGGTATGACAATTTTTCTTTGAAACTGTAGCTTAAAATTTGATGGCTTGACTTCAGCAAGAAAGATACTATTTTATTGAGTTCAAATAACTACCATCAAAATTACAGAGCACTATTTCATTTCTTAGAATGCCTTTCTTATGATTTGCACCAATCTGTGAATGCGCTGTTTGTTTTTAACGAAAAAGTACAATGGGAAACCTCTATAATTTGAGCAATTACAACTTTTTTTTAAAGATGTGTCACCCTTAGTCACCTATTCTTTACAAGAAGGTCACCACAGTCCGATCCTTTTTTAATAAATGTCAGCAAACCCAAGTTTCACAGCTCGAAATTGTGGTATTCTCTCTCGATGCTTTTTAATATGATGACTGATAGGACCAGCTTTCACCTCCTCTGAGTCTCTGCAAACGTCAATATCTTTGTAGCAATTTATAAATCTGTTTAGTTTGCATGTATGTATATGCAAATGTATAAAACCTTATTTTATTTTATATTTTTCATGCTCTGTAAATGTTTTGCGTTAATTTTTATTGTTGACTTGCTTTCTTGTTTCATTGATAGTTAATTTTTTTTGGAGGAGAACTTTAGTAGGCTTGAGCCTGGAGCAAAGAAAATTAATTTTGCAGAAAAGCACTATTGGCGTTTTGGTTTTAGAACACTGTCATCATTTTATAAAACCGAAATGTTTCTAATATTTCTTTTATACTGCCCTTTAAACTTATTGTAACTTCTGCATTTGTTTTTACACTAATGGCTTGGTATTAGTGATTGCTGAGAGGGAACTTTCATTTTCTATCTATCCACAATCAATGAAATTGTAGTAGGTAATTGAAGTTTAAATTATTATTTGGTTTTACGCTGAAATAGGCTCTGAGTATACTCAGGAGATGTTAAGCTCATGGTTAAGATGTTAAGATCATAACTCATGGAGAACTTAAAATTTAGAACGATAAACACTTATTATGACTTATTTTGACTTTAAATTGACTGCAACTCTTATTCGGATTATGGTGCTGTTATGATGCTATATAAGAAATTCAACCATAGATAACAAAAAAAGAAAATAGTTTATTCGGTCTAAATATTAATATTTACACAAATTAATGAAATCAAAATCAAAACTAGAAAATAAATAAAAATATTGTTGTTCAATTAGGTAGCTCTCATTTACGAAGCACTCCAAACCAAAAAACCAGTGTTCAAATACTGATAACTACTGTAAGGGACAATATGTTCGACAAAATCGTGTTCATAGAAAATATTCCATTATTTTTGTGCTTTTGGACTTTAACAAATAGTTTTCAGTTTCCTATTAAATATTTTGAAAATTTTGTCCCTTACTGTATAAACAATATTTTATCTGTTAGTTTGACTGTAATACGCTTCGAAGAAGGTTAAACGTTACTGACAAACCAGTTTAACAAATTTTTAGATGCTCCACAAACATGACAAGGACAAAAAAAATATTTTTTTTTAATTTTCATTTTATAAATATAAACACTTTGAAGAATTTGTAAAAACATTTCGGCAATTAAAAACCAATAAATGAAAAAATACGAAAAAATTATTTAAAATATTAGAATATTCGTTTAAGTACGTAATTCTCCTCCATTCTCCTGTTATTTGTGTGTTAATGGTTTATTAAGCAAATTAATCTTTCAATTAAGAACCTTATTATTCTATATGCGGAAGAATGAAAAACCGTTGACTTTAATAACAACAATTTCATTTGTCGTTATAAATAAATTGCTTAAATTCTATGTAATACAATTTTAGAGGGACTTAAAAATATGAAATCGAAAAAATATAATATGCCTGTAACCATTAATAGAATAGCATCTCTAAAGTACAGAACTTAAGGAGGAAACAATACTTTTTAGCATATCGGAGCTGCTGACTGGCTGACTTACTTGAACAGTATGAACAAAAAAAAAAAAAAGAAATTATTTTTAGAGCCGTTGGCAGTCAGCAGCTAAGAGTGAGTACGCAAGAACACAGCCATGTTGGTGCCACCTTTCGATTGTCTTTATACACGCCAGCTTCACATCGTTGTGCTACATCACTTTGTAGCACATCTAGTACACAACTAATCAAAGATATACTGCACAATGTATTTTGTTATAATGCGATGTAACGTAATGCAGAATATAGTCGACTAAGACGATGTTACTCATCATAGGAATGTATATGTTAATGTTTGAGTGTACAAATATATGTACAAACATATCTACATAAAGTGGTGGCGCATCATTAAGATAACGACCGACATCGAGTCAACGATCAAGTACGTATTAGCAACGATATTTGAGATGGGGGAACGATTTTTGGTTCCGTTCGCTCATAAACTTTGGAAAATGTATACAAAGTTCTGTATACAGAGAAAAATATATAAGAGTATTCATAAAAAATGAAGTCGAAACAACAAAATCCTATAATTAAACAATTAATGCAACTCCCACTTTTTGCTTATGGGCATTGAGTTGAACCTTAC
Organism: Sarcophaga bullata; assembly: GCA_005959815.1. NCBI lineage: Eukaryota > Metazoa > Arthropoda > Insecta > Diptera > Sarcophagidae > Sarcophaga > Sarcophaga bullata. The sequence continues at coordinate 24,621 of QOCX01000807.1, forward strand.
GCTATGTGCGCTACTCCTCCTTTTTTGGATCAAAACCACGATCATACAATAACAAAATGCATTACGAGTACACATACAATAGTAAACAAAAAGGTGTACAGATGATAAGCAGTCCTAAAAACTGAAGGTATGTCAAGTTTGGTTTTTTTTTTTTTTTTTTTTTTTTTTTTTTTTTTTTTTTGCTTACTAAAATCAGCTAAGGTTTTGCAACAACGGTTTGTGCACCACCTCCGTCTGGCTGTAGTAGATTAAAGAGAGAACATTATCATAGAGGGAGTTGACTGTTTTTTTTTGTGTCTTTGTATACTTTGAACAAAATCCATGCGCGTCTTGGAATGTCATAGTGCGAAATTTTGTTTCGTTTTTTCTTTTTTGTTGTTATTTCAGATGTGGTTTTTCTTTTGTTAATTTCTTATGACTTGTGCCCATAACATTAAGCAAGCAGTGTCTATCAAATGCCTAAAATATGTGTGTACTAAATACTGACTTCTCTGTTTTTGTTTTAGTGATCATCATCGATCTTATTCGCATGGAGAAAAAAAAATTTTACTCCAAATGAATACATTCCGAGTAAGTGGCTAAGTGCATATGTAGTGAAATTAGTATTTTTTAATGTAGCCATGTACTTATGATGTTCACATTATATTTGAATTACTTTTTTTTATTATATTATGTTAAGTGACATTTACAGTTTATAATATATTTAATGTATATTAATTTTAGTTTCAAATTTTTGTAACTGAATATAGGTTACCATACTTTAACATATTTGATACAAAAATTTTAAAAACGCGCAATAAAAATAATAGTTTATAGTGATAAATGATCCTGGTAAAGAAAAATAAAGGTGTAAATCTGAAGCTGTGAAAAAATATTGTTTTAAGTGAAGTGTAAGCTGTATTGGAAAAAAATTTAGGGGCTTTGTTTAGCGTGACGAAGATAATTCCGTTTAGGTTTTGTATTATAATGACCCGTAGGTGCTGCTAATTCGTAACAATTGCTTGAGATCCAATTTAAGACATTAAAGTTCGCAGGATTCTGACTGGAGTGGTCAGGCGTTTGGGTCTATTGCTGAGTATGCTTTGGTCTACTTCGCTGTGAAATAAAGACATGAATTGATCATCGGAACTGGATCTTGAAAGGCGGTAGAATCGGTACTACTCTGCCACGTGTCCGTTAATGAATTAATAAGGGTAATTAATTAAGTTAAGAGCTTGTGGGGATGAAGATTAGGGGAATCTCTTCAAGTTTCCTAATGCTGAACTTGGGGAAATCTGGCATGGGCTCAACTTTGCACTGCCCCTAAGTTGGCAAACCACTAATGCTATAAAGAATCGCTCATAGTTCTAAATAAGGAATCCATGCCTCTTTACTTTACTTTACTACTGACTACAGTAGCGTTTAGCATGCTTTCATTAAGCGTTGTTCCATTGAGACTAAACTTCTTAGTGTGGAACATTGTGAAGTCTCTGGCGAATAAACATTTCTCATTGAAGTGAAAGGCGCTTTCAACAATATTCAATCAAGGGTTGCTGTTGTAACTCTGGAATGACAGTAATAACGTTGTTAAGTATCATCATATTTTATACGGTGCTCATATTTGGTGGCCGGTGAGGAAATACCAATATCACTACAGAGTATACATAAAGTTAGCTTTACCGATCAGTGATAGACTTTACTCCTTTTAGAGTGGATCACTGGTGGTGTTATTGGCAAAATATAATTTATTCAGATTAGATCTAGGTCTGCATACTCTAAGTAGAGCAATAAGACTGTCGTACATCCTCTATCTGTTCTTAAGACGGTTAAGCATGGCAATGGTAATACTGTTTATCGGAGATAATTTTCGTACTATAGAGTTGGGATACAAAATCTGACACTTTGAACGATCTAAAGGGTGTAAATATGTACTAGAGTTAACTTTGCCTATTATCAAAGCCATTTAGCGATATTTAACGTAACATAATGCACGGTACATTTGTTTTTAAAATATAGAGGGAAATGTAAGTGCCTACCAAAACGTTCTCTCTCATTAGCAAAACGGAACGATTTGTATAAAACAGAATTCCTTAACGTTTTCACGTGACATTTGAATATGAATAGGTTACATGTTATGATAAGATATAATATTTTGTAAATTTTTGATTAAAATAATAAAAATAATTTTATAAGAAATAAATTCTTATTGTTATGATTCATTGTGCACATAAAAACAATTAAATAAAATAAACAAATAATATTACAATATTGAGTGACGAAGAGGTACGAATTCCTCTTTTTGGTACTTTCATATAGATTAATCGTGTATATAAATATTTTAAATTTGTAAACAATAAATGGTTTTGCTTTAATTATTATTATAATTACGATTGTAAAGTGTATAAATATAATATAATAAAAAAAACCAATTTAAATAGAGCAATATTCGATATTACATGTAAATTCCATAAATATTGACTCAGATTAAACTAAAAATGTAATATTCTATAATATTACAGGAATAAATATTTATAACATGAAACTTAACACCCATCACTGTCCTGAACAACTGACTGCGTGCAAATGTCTGAATACCAATTTCTTTGCNATAGTGTTGTGTTCGTGTTTATGTTGCTTTCTGTTCTGTTTCGTTTTTATTTACATTCTTTGTTGACAGATGTCACGTTTTTAACGTTTGCACAAATGTTCTTACGGAAATGTACGTTACGTTTTTACGTTTCTTCGCTTTGCTAATCAGAACATTAGAGTTCCTCAGATTAAGACAAATGTTATTCTTCAATGCCCATTTAAACTCATAATATGGATAACAGTTTACTTTACTTACGCAATTTATAATTTTACAAGACAAGCAAATATTGTATAGGTGCACATTCGTATATATCTGCATATCAAGGATCATTTTATTGAACCCTATATAATAATGGAGCAAGTATAGAACCTCTTGGCACACCTCTAGATATTGACAAATTATTTGATTTATTACCATCATAATACACAAATTGACATTTGTCCCGTAAATATGAAGAAATAAGCTTAACAACATACACATACACACGCACATTTTATCCTGCTTTGGAAAATTTTGTATGAATAAGTTTTGGCATACGGTGTATAATGTCTAACGCATTTGTTTGAAACTACAAAGAACTGAAAGTTATTAAGTGCGAACGACAAAGTAAGCATTTTAATACAAAATTGCGGCTCTCTACTTTGTTTTTCTTATGTTTGTTTTAAGTAGGTGGAGTATAATAGTTTATTTACCGAATTTGTAAATTTAAATTGAATTACGTATTACGTATTATTGAAATTGTTTATAAAAAAATAAGCTAATTTTATCCCGAGAAATAGCTAGAAAATGTTTTGGTTTCGTATTGGATACTTTTTGTAAGCGGAAGTATTTTTTCATTTTTTTCCTTCAAGAAGATAAGAAATATGGTATTCCGCTTTTTAACAGATTAAAGTGTAGCTTCTTCATGTATACATATAGACAGAAATCTGTTTTGATTGTTGTCACATAGAAATCTTCATATAAATTAGAACTTCTGTTACAAACTTCAGTTCTGTAATCCCTCGTAAAATCTCCTTTGGCAATTCTAAATTTTCTGTTAGTGAAACAGGGGCAGTTCCTGATGCCGAATATCAAATATCAAAAAATATCGTTTTTGAGGAGATGTATACCAAGCCGACGCAAGCTAGTAAGTGGTGTATTGGTTTAGTTAGTTTGACCCAGATCAAACGTTTTCAACAAAAAACGAAATATGAAAGTAAATATTTTTTCGGCGACTTACTCTCAGCAAAATTCTGGCTAAAACTTCAGAGTTTGTGTTAACTCCCAGGAGTTAACACAGTTGCCATGAAAAGTTTCTAAAAAATCTGTCGTTTGAAGTCAACTTTAAAACTGTAGGTAGGTAACTGTAGGTGTAAGATTAAATAACTATTTACATGGGATGAATAATGCAAAAGTGGATGGGATGGGATGCATGCAAACAAAGTTTCTAACTATGCTCAACGTGGTGACCTCCAGGACGATCCTTGTCTTGCTGTATTCAAGTTTAAATACAGCTTCCACGTGGCTCCTCCTGGATGGCATACTAACACGCGCTAGATATTAACTAAGCTTGCAGCGAAGTAAAATCCCCTGGACTTTAAATTTGGATTGTGCGTAGGGCTTGGAACCCATCAAGTAAAAATGTTGACAACCACGTCAAACGCTTAAAGGACAATGATTTACGAATAGGCACATGGAACGTCTGCACCCTTAACAGGGTAGGCGTTTCCGCCCAGCTGTCGGATGCCCTCATGAAATTCACGGCTGACATCACTACCATACATGAAATGCGATGGAGAGGACAAGGATGCAAAAGGTTTGCGTCTTGCGATGTATACTACAACTGCCATGCAGATGAGTACAAATTCGGATCCTGATAATAAGAGCATTTGCATCTAGTCTCTGGGTTCATTCCTGTGAACGAAAGGGTAACCACAATCTGCATCAGGGCAAAATTTTATAGCATCAGCCTTCTACGATTAGCTGGAGAACGTATATGATAAGTGCCTGGCCCGTGACGCAAATATCGTCCTCTGAGATTTTAATGCGAAAGTCTTGCTAGAAGGTCTCTTTAGCTCAACAGTCGGGCGGTTCATCCTCCCTGCGACCACTACCTCCATTGGTATGAGGCTGATAGATTTCGCCGTGGCGCGTAACACGGTAGTATGTAGCACCAAGTTTCAACATCTCGACATTCGTAAGGTCACTTCTATGTCCTTCTATCGATCAACATCCAACCAGATTTATCATATTTTAATTGACGGAAGATCTGTCTCCAATGTACTGGATGTGCCTTAGCGTAGCTGCAGCAAAAAATGGCTTTCCGGACGCAAAAAGAGGGAACAGGAATGGCGAGAGCCTGAGGAAGTAGGGATGTGAGGATGAAGCTCGAAAATTCTATCAAAGATTATAAGTCCGTAGCGTCTTCCTGCCCAAATGAGAATGGAAGCAGATTCGGAGGGGGTACTTAGGTTGTGGAGGAAACACTTCTTTACTTCACTTTTCTCTGCTAGCGAGTAAGCGATGACGAAACCGATATCGCCTTTAGAGATGATGTACCGAATCCGATCGATGATGACGGGTGGTGACTACGCCGCCAAGGCATAAAGAGCGCAAGCACCATCTTATTTTCAATGTATGCCCAATAATTGGAACCTTAGTGCCGCGTTAAAAAAGGAGACTCTACGCTATGCGCCAACCACAGGGGTGTAAGAATTCTCCTTATTGCATATAAGGTTCTTACGGGCGTATTGCGTTAACAACTGAAGCCATTCGACTTATCATTGCCGCTTCAGACCTGACAAGTCCACCATCGACCGGATCTTTATACTACGTCAAATCCTAGAGAAGACCAACGAAAAATGTCGCCACTCACCACTTTTTTGTCGACTATAAGGCAGCCTTCGAGATCGTGTTTTTTCGCCGCAATGCCTAAGCTCGGTATACCTACGAAGCTGAAAAGGCTATGCAGAATGACGTTGAGTAATTCCTGCATCTCCGTCAAGGTAGAACCTTTTGACACCGTGCGATTTTTTAGACAAGGCGATTCCTTATCATACGACCTCTTCAACGTCGTAATGGAGAGTGGTCTAAGGAAGACGCGGGTGCATCGCAATGACACTATTTTTCAAAAAAGCGTCCTGTTGCTTGCACGCGTATTAGATCTCAAATCACGGCCGATAACTATGCTTTCGATGTAGTTAAGGGATTTATTTATCTTGACTCCGCCGTTACTACAAAAAATGATGACAGAGACCTCTCTCGTAAGACAAAACTAATACTCTTCAAGACGCTCATCCTCCCCGTGCTTCTTCATTGCGCAGAGGCATGGACACTATTAAGCACTGATGCACCAGCCTTGAGAGTATTCGAGAGAAAAGTCCTAGGTAAGATCTTCGGTTCAGTATGAGCTGTATGAGCTTCTGAACGACATGGACGTTGTGCATGGGAAGGACCAGATTGAGGATGACCTGTCATCGATTCTTGTGATCAACTGGCGCACAATGTGTTAAGGCTAGTTAAGGTTGTTAATGGCTAGTTAAGTAAGTAAGTAATTAAGTAGGAATAATGCCAAAATATCAGACTATTTATTATGAAAAACAACGAAAAATTTAAAGAGATCCAGAACTCAAATTCCACCCATTTACAAGCCAAATGAAAATTGGGCCAGAACAAATAGATAAATAGCTAAATTATTTTCTAGCTATCTTGCTGATGTCTTTTTTAAATAGTATATCACAACAAGCTAATAGTCTTAACGGCCACGATGACTACAAAATATTTGAAGTAACGTCAATTGAAGTTTTTAAACAAATTCATTTCAATCTAAAATTAAAAAAATGTCCTGAATTCGACTTAAGCATCTGCCAAATAATATTATCCGAAAAATAACTAAAATTTTTAAAGCATCATTTAAACTTTTTTACGTACCACTGTTTTAGAAGGTCGTTGAAGTGATAACGATACCAAATAGACCAATGTCTCTTTTGCCTATCATAGCAAAACTATATTAGCGAGTACTACAAGTTCGTATCAAATAGATAGTTGAACAAACAAATTTATTTCCTAAATATCTATTTGGTTTTAGAGATGCACATTGAACTATTGACCAGATTAATCGAACTACTAATGTAATAGAAAAATAATTAGGGAACGAAAATATTTCAACTAAGTCAGTCATACGGGTCTACTAACAAACCTCAATACTTAATTGCCAAAAGCGTACTGCACTTTGTTTAAATCCTATCTGCAAATTAGGGTTTTTCGCTTTAAATGTGAGGATAAATTTTTCAATTAAGGAAAATAAAAGCAGGAATACCACAAGAGTGGATCTGGGTTCACTTTTGTATGTTTTATACACTGGTGATATGTCAGAAGCTACTGAAACGACTGTGGCCTCATTTGCTGATTACACAGTTATTTTGTCAGTTGCCAGATCTGAGAATGAGGCGAAGCACAGATTACAGAACGTACTTACCTCAGTCTGAGAATGGACAGGAAAATGGTACGGAAATTTAAACAATACGAAGTCGACACATGTTGAATTTATAAACAAATCAATTTCAGACTACAGCAACTATAGTCGCTGTATTCAAATATAGCTAAATGTGTTAGTATGACTCTGGAAGCAAAGTTTCCTTGAAATAAACATGTTAGAATTAAAATTATAGAAGTGCAACTAAAGCAGAAGAGGCTCTAACTGGTTAATCTGAAGAAAATCTAAATTTTCTATTGAGAGAAAATTGTTATCATATAATCAAATATCGAAACCTATAAGGACTTATAGAGCAGAATTGTGGGGATACACGAGCGAAAAGAATATAAATATTATACATTTTTTTTCAAAATAAAGTACGCAGATGTATCATAAATGTAAATGTAATAAATGTATGAGTAAATGTACCATGATACCATACAGTTAGGTAAGAGACTGTAAAAATTCCAACGCTTGTTAGTTTGGAACACAAATTTAGAAAAAGAAAGTCATCCGATCTAGTTAGAAACTCACTTTTAGTTTATTAGCTGCAAGAACATCGTAGTTGAATAATTATATTAAAGTCAATATTAATTAATAAAATTACTTGTTAATTGTAATAACTAATTGTAATAATAAATAAATCAGAATTATACAGAAAAAAGGTTAGATAATATAGATAATCAGTTTATTTACCGTCTACATTTTCGAATACAGAGAACAAATATGATACCTACATATGATATTCGAAAAACACTCTTTCCGGAATGGCTTATAGTATCTAAAGGTGAAACCTAGTGTGTTTAACAAAAGAGTGTATTGTGCATCCTCTATAATTTGCTGTGGCATACCATCACACTTCTTTAAAGATGTATCATTTTTAGATTTCATAAAGATTTCAGCACACAACACGCACAGCAAAAAGTTTAGTCATTGTATGACTAAAGTCTTGACAGCTAAGGCATTGAACTACTAGTAATCGTTTATGTGGTTCTTCAATAGTGATATTGCGGTGTTATAGGTGCCAAACATCGTAGGTGAAATGTATTTCGGTTTTTTTTATTTTTATTTTGTATCTGTTTCCACCAATTTCTTTAATTGGACATAATTTTTTTATAAATCTCTAATTTATAAAACAAGCTATTATGTAATCAGGGTTCACGCTGACCTCAATTCTTTTAACTACGACTTGTAGGTTTTTCTCACTTTTCAAGCGGTAAGTATAAAAATTTCTTTTAATTTTTCTATTGCAGTGACTTAACATGAATTTTCTAAATTACAGGTGGTTTGCTAGATTTGATAGACCAATTGATAGACATAGAAATTATTAATAGTTCGGAAAGTACATTCTATGTAATAACAACTATTACACTACTTCCTTTGCTGTTAATAATTAATAAGAACGGGCGCTAAGCAATTCTGCTGTTGAACAAATAGTTTTTAGCATTGAAAGATTTTAAAGATTGCATTGTTGTAACAAAATATAGTTATTACTCATAATTCTACTTACTTAAATCAGTCTGTTATGGGACAAAGTCGTTAATTAAAAAAACTATTTAGAGATACATCACTTAATGCGAGTTTAAGAGGTCATCGAAAAGAATAACGTTAAGTATTCCATATTAAGAGTTCCTAATGCAACTCAATCAAAATTTAATTCCGTAATAAACAAATAAAACAAATGAAAAATAGAAAAAATTGAGAGTTGATAACACTATTAATTAGTTTCAGGAGGAAGACAGCATTTAGCATTTTACGACGGCTGTTTAAAGATGGTAGTTTAATGAGTGCTAGGCATTTTTCATAAGAAGGTGACCTTATATTAGGATCCCATCCTAAACCACGAAGATAAAATAATAAGAACTGTATTTAAACTGATTCGATTTTGTCTGAATGTATAGCGTATTGAGGATTCCATATTACAGATCCATTTTCAAGAATTGGCGAACCAGTGTGGTAAATAATTGTTTGGTCATATAAGGGTCAGAAAACTCTTTAGCCAATCGTTTGATAAATCCTAGGATATATGTAGGTTTACTAACTGTTGCTGTAATATGATTTCTGAAGTCTAATTTGCAATCGAAAATTATTCCTAAATCGTTAACTTGTTCAAGAACAGCACCATTTATTGTATAAAATCCATTAGTTGGAGATAATCTAGTGAAGCACATATATTTTTATTTTTTAACATTCAGCTCCATTAACCAAGAGGTTAAGTAGTTAATATCACCTTGTATAAGTACCTGGTCCACAATGTTGTTAAATTATAAAATATTTTAACATCATCTGTATACATTAACGTGTTTGAGTTTTTGATGACAGATGACGGAGTGGCCCAATATGACAACCCTGTGGTACGCTTGACAGTACATCAATAAAGTTCGATTGCGTGTTCCTGAATTTAACGCACCTCTTTCTGTTTACTAAATGCGATTTAATCCAGTTTAGTAACGATGAACTAAAACCAAGCTAATTAAGCTTATGAACTAAACCCAAGCTTATTAAGCTTATGAGCGAGTAAGTTATGATTTACTTCATCAAATGCCTTACTGAAATCAACATGACATCAGTTTGTTTGCCTACAATAAGCCCTTCATTTACAAAAGTTGTAAATTTAAAAAGATTTGTGATTGTTGATTGAGACTTACAGAATCCATGCTGGGATACAGCTAAGATAGACGATGCTTGGAATGATACATAAAAGTTTTGCAAATAATTTCGGTATAGTATTGAGTTTAGCAATTCCTCTATAATTTGAAATATCTTCCAAAAGGATGTCGCTTAAAACCTATGCATGTCAGTTGTCAAAATAAATGTTTTCCACTTAAAGCCTTACTATATAAATACCTGCGTAATACTTGCTATGTATATTGTTCAACACAATCATTAAAATACCTACCAATCAAGTAAAAAAAAATTAACCAGTTGTAGCCACGTGCTCTTCCTATCTCGCATTGTAGAATAATATACTATTGTTAGAAACCATGAACAGAAACAAACAAAAATTTTAATTTAATTGCTGGAGCAATCAATCGTATAATTGAACACTTTGGTTTGTTTTTCTTTTTTTTTTGTGTTTCTTGCTCAACTTCGCTAATACACTAGATGTCCAAAGTTTACATGATGTACCAGTACTCTACTATAGTAAAATAGGGAACTAAAAAAAAAATAATAAAAATCACAGAAGAAAATATTTTTAAAACAATACGCATTAAATCTCTTACCTTTTACTTACCTTTTTTGAAACACTTTTTCCTCTCTGTTTAATAATACCAAAAACATTTTAACATTTTATTCGAGATAATTTTTATATTTCCAAAAAAATATGTATACATTCTATATGTTTTTATATCATTTGATCATGTTGCCATTTATTAGTATTATATATTGTAATTGTGATATCACTCACAGATTTCATCATAGTAAGAATGTGTACCCTCACGTTATTCATTAATTAAAAATAATATCTTAACAAAACTTATTATTAAAAACATATTAGTAATATTGAAAAAGATAAGTTTAATATCTAATGATAAACTGGAAGCCAAAAAAAAAAAATAAAAAAAAATAATAATTATGCTGGTTTTCCAAAACGAAAATCAAAACACATCATATTAAAGAAGTGAATTATTTATGAATCCATCGAAAGAATCGATGCCCATTAAAAAGAAATTTGTAACAAATTTCTCTTAACTATTTAAATATACCAGACTGAAGAAACAAAAATATTAGAAGGTTTCATAGTTCTTCATATATTATTTTGTAAAATCGTTCGGTTTACTTATTATGTTCATCATGCCATGTGCAGATCACATATCCATGTACAATACATATGTATATATACATATATTTCATTTTAAATCTTAAAATTGAACAAACAAATCTTTATTTAATTAGTTTAAATTCATAGGCAATAGAATTTACTTCTTAATGATGTACATAGGTTTTTTACTGATTGATTGGCTTGTGGTGCATAATTAACGAACAAAATGCATTAGAAAAAGGGAGGTGGTATTTAAAAATCATTAATTTAAAAAAAAAAATTGATTATTGTCTATAGAAATTCATTCTCATTTCTCTTATATTGTGTATTACAGAAAAATTTTAAAATATTAACTCTCATTTGCAGTAAAATGTGTAAATTATGTGCCTTTTAAATTTTTAACCAATAATAAAATTAAAATTTCAATGATAGAAAGAAATAGTTAGAATTTCTTTTCTTAAGCGTTTTCTATCATTAAATCAATCAATCTATCAAATCTATAAAAGTTTGGTGAACTACAAGGAAATTTTCGCATTCAAAAGTCATTCAGTTAATAAATTCAGCAACAATTTTAACAATTCACTTCATTATAAACCAAATACAACACAGTAAAAATCAGAAGAAAAACTTTATTCTACATATTTTCGACGTCATTATTATCGGCTTCAAATTTTAATTCTTAAATCTTTATGGCAGTTTAAAAGACAATTTTGCAAAAGTTTACTTTACTTACAATACCAACAATAAGAATTAAAGCAAATGTATTTAATGGATGATAAATACCATTATGTAAGGCATTTAAAATAAAAATAAATTTTTGATTTTACACTATAATTAGAAAAATCCTAAGCTTAAGTGTCATAAGGTGCATGCCTGAATTGACTTTAATAATAATAATAATATTGACTTTAATATTTCATATACAATACAATTTCAATTATTTATTTTGCAATAAATGCGAAATTCATTATATCATATATCATAAATATGTTTAGTGAGCACATTACAACTTATACGAACAAATTTTGTTGATATTTGACAACACCAATGTCGACAACGTAAAATAAAGTATGGCGACTCAGGTAGAAGGTAAGTTTTTTTTATATTAACACTATATCTACCGACATTTCATGTATTTCTATTCCTATTCCATTCTATTTCTATATAATTTAAAATATTTTGAATAATTCGAAATTTTAGGTATAAGAACAACGAAAATAGAATTTTTATTAACAAAATAGCACTAAACTTGAAATTTTTACTGTAATATTCGCTTGGAGTGGAAGTAATATCCATCTGTCAGCCAACAAAAAAGATAACAATATACCATGCAATGCTAAAAATATCCAATACAGTGATGTTATATCACAAGATATACAAATCAATATACCGAACCTTTGCACGTAAAAGTCTTTCTCAGTAAAAAATATTACAAGAGAGGCATAAATCTTCAAAAATACATTCGATGGATTTTTTAATAGAAGTCGTAAAGTCAAATGGCGGTAGTATAATATTATTTTCAAAAAATTCTGATAAAAAGAATCTTAAAAATAAGTCATAACACCCGTCATGATAGGTTTAAAGTTAAATTTTTATTTCGTTATAAAAAATAATCAATTTATATTTTAAAAATATGGAAAAGCAAACTGTTATTTTTTTGTTCCTGAAAATTCTTTTTTAAAAATCCTGTCTTAAAACCAATTGCTTTATATTCTTTAAACTTCAATATAAATTTTTAAGGCCATTAAATTAAAAGTAATGTTACGTTTTCCAACTGTCAAATGATTGTTGAATAAGCTGATTTGCATATGCCTTAAAACTTAAAATAATTACTTTGTGTTACGAACACTAGTAATAGAAATCGATTATTACAATATCAAAAATTAGGTATTTCGGCTTCCAAAATAATTCTAAATATCTAAATTCTAAATTTAAATAAAAAAAAGATTGTTGTAGCTACCAAACCCAAAGAACCCCTCAAACGATCAGGACCTGTACAATACCTTAACCCTTTCCGTCCCAAGCAATTTCAAAATTGGAGGATTTTAATGAACTCGTTTGATAATTGTTCTTAAAAAAAAAACACAAAAATGCATTTGCATTATGGTGTCTTTAGAAAAGGTCATACACATATGTTGCCTCGGGCTTTCACTTAGTCAAAATACAATAATTTTAATATAAAAAATACATACATAATTGGCCATTATAACCCTTCAGTCAGGATTACGGCCCAGCTTCTCACACCACTTATGTGTGTGTGTAATTTTTATACCATGAGTGGCGGGACCGTACAGTTTAAAGTCGACTCCGAACGACAGATTTTTTTTGAGAAACTTTTCATGGCAATTTTATTTACCCTCAGAGTTTTTGCCAGAAATCTGCTGAGAGGAAGTCGCCGAAGAAATATTTTTTTTATATTTCGTTTTTGATGTCTGACCGGGGATTCGAACCCTGGCCTTTCGTCTAATAAGCAACACACTACCTACTAGACTACGGCGAATTATGTAAATAATAATAAAAAACAAACTTTTTATTTCATTCAAAAAACAAATATAGATTACTCAAAAAAATTATTATTATTTTACAAGCCAATATGCACATATACATATGTATATATAATATTAATACAATTGTTTTCGATTTCTATAAAACTATATCGACGTATAAAACTTCTTAAAGCAATATTTATCTGAAGAAAGGCACAAGTAAACATCACATTTTTCGCAGCGAGTTCAAGTGTTGCATCAGTAAAATATCGTTCAAAATGTTTTATTGCCAGAAGGGGTTTTATTGGTTGTTGACAATGGTCATGCAGTAGACTAATAAAAAAGTTGAACTTCCTCCTTTTCAATAATAATGGTCTATTGGTTGGTTTTTCGAAATTATTAGTCCCAATGGTATTCGCATCGACAAAGTCTGCGTCGATAATACTTGTGTCGGCTAATTCTGTATCAGTGCTGCCTTCATTTTCATTTTCGGAGTGCGGAGATGGAATACTCAATTCATCCTCGAATATAAACTATCGCTTTCAACTTCCGACAAATCAGTAATTAAATTCAGTTCCTCTTCTACATCTTCTTAATTTTCCATATTTTTTGTTGTAATGACGATAAATTGTTCTAGTAAAAAGCCAACCTACAAATATGTGTAGGCACATATTATGCTTACAAAAACTAAATAATTCTTGACGCATTTTAAAATATTTGCATATTATCTAAATATTTAATGCTTCTATTACAAAATAGTAACAAAATTTTTAAATATTTTTTTTTATTTAAATAAACTGATAATACTAAAATTTTTTGTCTCCCGCACTGCGCAACATGATCTCCTTTATTGTACTCTGAATCACAATTACTAAAATAAGCGGGGAAAAAACTTATAACAGAACAAAGTAGAGATAACCACTAAAATGAGGACATTTAATTTAATAAGAAAAAGGTAAATAGTAATTTATAAATTTCTTTCCAAATTGCCCTAAATCTTCCTACACATTTGTGTTGGCAGGCACGGAAAGGATAATCTCACCAATACATATTGTTACGTTTTTCTTTTTTAAAAACGCTTAGTTATTGTGGATTTGATGATTGCAAATAAAAAAAAAATATTTCCTTTTTATCATAGTTCCAATGATAGCTGCTATGTAGCCACTATATAGGTAGTCCTTACATAAATTTAACTTACATGGAACTCACGCAAAGCAGTATTTTTGCCGAAAGCCAAATACTGAGTTTTAGCCTAACAATACTCAGGCTATTTCCAGCATGAGGGAGTGTCGGTACTGGTGTAGGGATTTGATTTCAGTGCAGGAACAGGATATATTCATTATATAGGCAGCAAAATGGATTCATTCCAATATTTGGGCATTTTAAAACAAAATATGAAGCACAGTGGAGATAAGTAAAAATATATTGGTCACATTTGTTTCTACCAGAACAACAATCCGAAAAATGTTGAAAACTGTAGGTTATGCATAATTGTTCAGAACTACTTCAAAAACCCACATAGGTCCCAGATCTCAACATTATAGAGGATGTTTGGGAAACACTTAGCTGTAAGCTTCATAAATCTATTATTAGCACAGTGGAGCAATTCAAAAACAATTAGGCGAAAATGGAATAACATAATCCCGGAATTTTACGCCCAGCTTATGAAGTCAATGCCTCTATGTTTGAAAACAATAAAAAAAGGCGAAGACTTTCGGTTCCAAGTGTTAAACCAGTGCCTTTTATTTGACAAGAAATTCGTTAACATTGGTTTCCTTTTTTGTTTCAAAAGTATTTTTAAACAAAACATGCTAAGAATTATATACTGTTTTAAAGCTTTTTGGATTTTCTATACATATTTTGAAATATTTCCATTGAAGTGGAGAAATCACCATTAAAATAATCTCATACCTAGTGTCCAATTATACGTTTGAGTCGCTGTATATATTTATAACAATATTGAGAGTTTGCTGATGAATGTTGTGTGTTTATGCGGTTTCAAACCAAACAGGTAATAGGTAGCAATATGGTGGTAATTGATAGGAACATACATCCCTAACAACGTTCAGCCAGTGGACATTGTAAAGGATTGCATTATTCCCATGAGCAATCAATCCTAATAAAAGCTTCATCAAGTAAAACTGTAGCAAGCAACATTCGGCAACTGGTGAACTGTTTAAAAATTTGTTTCTGGAATGTAAACAGTATCAAGCGACATAAAACTCAAATAGAAAACTTTCAAGCAAAAAAAAACAAATATTTGAGACCCATTTGACGTCAGGTCTGTTTCTCTAGTTGGGGCGACTTATAAATACCAATAGATTCTCCGTTAGACTTTAGCGAGCAGCTAGTCGTCTGGGTCTGTCTCTTAAAGAGGGACACTTTTTAAAAGCATGACAGCAAGTATAAGATAGCAAAACCACTATTTTTTCATTATGGACAACAACAAATTACGCCATGACTTAGGTTTTATAATTCTCGGTTCTTTGAAACCAGGCACCTTAAAAGCTAATAATTTCTAGATGGGATCCAATACCGTCGAATCCAATGTTTCGAGTACTGATATCAAAGCCACATCAAATTTATACCTGTTCAGATGTATAAAATTACTATAGAATTGATCGGGAAAGTTTGGCTTGGACCGAAACTAGAGGCAATTAATCTTACCGATGTCGGCAAAGGCCTTGATCAGTTGTCAGATTTCCCGGGATATCTTTTGAGTTAAAGGAGATCCTAAAACTTCTCCAGGTCAGTAATGCTTAGCTGTGCACACAGAACTGGAAACTAGGTACGGTTTCTTACTCTGCAGAAGGCACCAGAAAGGCCACTGCAGTTCACATAGAGCAATCCCTATACTACAAGAATATACCCTGGCTGCATTCCTCGATATAGAAAGCGCTTTCAATAATGTTTAACCGGAGTCGGTTATTAACGTCATAAGACAACTAAATATTGATCGTGAAGAAAAACTACGAAGACAGTAGTAGGTAGTAACGTCTAAAAGCAAAGTTCTAAAATTGCTTTCTAAAATACTGGAATCGGAGCTGAGATTACTAACGAAATGACGCAATGGATATGAACTTTAAGTCAACCTTACCAAACAAGTGTTAGTACTACTTACAAGGATGTACTAAGTCCCTAAATTTCCTATCAATAGCAGTTGATGTAGATCCCACTCTATGCGATAGCGCCAAATATCTCTGAATTATATTGGACTGACAACCAAGACTGCTCTTTATTGTTGCAAGCCTGAACTGGAGAATTAATCTGGAAAATGTATACTGGATACATAATTTTGTAGTAAAACCAACTCAATTATTCGAGGTCGCAGTGTAGTTATAGGATTCAGAGAAAACTAATTAATATGTACGATATACCGCGACCCAACATTCCATCCTGGTTTTACAATGAAAACGCCAGGTAGATCCTTTTGTAGTTTGAAATATTATTTAAGTTTTCACTGCTAGATCCATATGACGCAACAATGTAGAATATGAAAATTTCTCCGAATATCAAAGTATTAGATCATCGTGATATACGCACATTTACCGGTGATATACGCACTTTTACCGACAGTAAAATGACCATTAGACCTCCAGAGAATGTCTGAACCATATCTAAAATTGTCCAAGAATGACGTCCCAGAAGGAGATAGCTAGACGATTCCTCTAATTTGGGATCCTAAACACGGAGACATAACAACACGGGAAGGTATTAACAAAGCCCACGCACGCAGTACAACAGAAAATTCAATTGAATTCCTACATAAAATAAATATTCCTCTTCGGAGATCAAAACAAATAATTTCACAAAAACTTCAATCATTGGCAAAAGTAAGATGGGATAATGAACCCATTTGTAGAGCTACCAGAGAGATCTGGTCCGACATAGATATATGTAGAACAGAATTTGCATTAAACCAGTTCTAACTGGACACTGTCCTCTAATTGCACTGAAGAGGAAACAACAGAACAACTTCTCTGTAAAATTCAAGATGTAAACAATTTTGGAGTAATTCTTACGATCCCATACCCATCTGATTTTGTATCACTTGCCATATATATTAAGATGGGTCATATCTGTTTCATATTTGAAAAAATATTGGAATTTCTTAAGGAATTTAAATTGTGAAACTCGAATAGAAGTGACAAACCCACGTTCTTTAATTTAGTACTAAGGCAGATCATTGACATAACTCTAGTTATGTGACTCACATAAGGACACTTTACAGACTAAAGGGTTTTCAACGGTTTCTCTCTATCGGATCAAGCACACATAACGTATGTTTTTAATGGTGGCCACGGGAAAGCGAAGTGACTTTAAAGAAATATGCAGAATATGAACTGGGGTATTTTTACATCAGTGTTTTCCACTACATTAGGAGACTTATTGGTTATTCAAGACATAGCTAGTCAGGATAATGTTAGAGAAACAGCTAAAATTTGCTACTAGCAAAGCCTGCAGAGAAACAGTTCTAAGAGGTAAACCTAAACCCCAGTGGTGTAATCTCGAAATAGCAGCATTGCGAGGCGAAAGTAGGAGGTTGTTTAACTAGGTTGAACTGACGAACGATTAGAGTGGCTACAAGCAAAAATTACGCGAATTCAAAAAAGTAACGCGGAAGGCGAAGAGAAATTCTTGGAGACTCTTTTTTTGGAAAATAGAAAAATACAATTAGGCTAGCAAACTTCTGAAAAAGACCTACTGTGATAAAGGGTCTGCATCGACTGAAGGTGCTCTTAAGGTACTAATTGATATTCATTTTCCATACAATTCTGAACACAGAGATGGCTCCCATCGTTTGGAGACATCTACGCAAACCATTATCTTAAATTTGAGTGTAGATACCTTTCAGTGAGCCATTAGCTCATTCAAACCTTTTAAATTACTCGATACTGGCGGCATCATTCCTGCTGACCTACAGAAAACATCTGATATGGTGATTTAACGAATGCGGAAAATCTTTTACGTATAGCTTGAGTACCTGCTAAGTGGAGAGAGGCGAAAGTCTTTTTCATCCCTAAAGCTGGGAGACCATCGGCTAACCTCTTCATCATGCCGAAAGACTTGGCGTTCCGATTAATGATTTCTGCAGGAGCTTTCGGTGTGAGGAGGAGGAAGAAACTGATATTTACTTCACGTGTGAGTGCCCTGCTCTTATCATGAAGAGACGGAGGTTTCTAGCCTCTCATTTTAACGGAACTTTCTAATATAAAAATCAGCACTTTTACTAATAAATGTGAAGGAAGGCAAGCGATCCTACATTAGACACAAAAAACTCGTAGTGGCATGCGACATAATATTTTAAAATATTTAAACTACCTTTGCAGAAGTCCACCGGCGGTTAGGCAAGATATTATACTGAGAAAGTTGACTTCTTTGTTACTGAACTCATCCTATCGTTTAAGTATATAAAGATCCACAATGCTACTGCCAGCCTTAAACATAAAAAGTTCATTGAATGGATACAATCAGTAACAAGATACTCCTTCGTATAGCCATAAGCAATGAAAAGTAACTCTAGCTAAAAGGTTCACTTATTAAAATTCTTTCAGCCTATAAGTTCATTACAAACGGTGTTGGATCTTTTTAAAAACCTGTTGATATGTAAAGTTAGAAAATATATATTCGGACCATCAATTTGGTTTCAGAGGAAAACATTATTTGTTTTTTCATGACTAAGTTTTAAAAAAATTTGGCATTATTGGACAAACTCACATGATAGAAACATTTGAAATGAAGAAGTACTGTTCCGTCAGTGTTTACCATGTAGGCCCAACACATAAGTGTAAAGTAAATTTTTCTAAAAATATTACGTACTATGATTTTGTTGTACAGAAGTGAAACCTGGTTATTATTGAACACCATCAAACTGATGAAGAAGTGCCTTAGAAGCATATGTAAAATATTCTGGGCGTAAGATCTTAGAAGATAGAGATGGTTCGGCCATAATATCAGAAAGAATACTGCTAGTATAACAATACTGGCACTTGAGTGGAAATTTAAAGGTTTAAGAAGCCGTGACCTGCTAAGGAACACCTGGGACGTTCGATGCTCCTGGATCTAGAACAGTTCAATCTTACGTAGCAAGGCGCAAAACTAACAGCATTCAACCGGATAAGGTGGAAGTGTTTTGTGGTAGCCATATGTTCCCGAAAGTGGTAATGGGAGAAAAATTGTAATGTATTCCGTTCTATTTTTTTCCAAAAGATCCTTTATAGTTCAATGAGTTCTACTTCATTCTAGTAATATTTCGTAATATTTATCCCCTAAATTATTACAAATATGCAATAACTAACTTTATGTTAAGCTAAATTTGTTTTCAAATAATTTAAATTATATGTTATCTTAAATTTTTTATTTTAATTTCATTAACGAAGCTATTTTTTTATTTCTTTAAACCTCATAACAAATACCTGCTTGGCAGCTTTCGGATACTCATCTGTAGTTGGCACAGTAGAACTACTTTTAACATAATTGTTCACCTCCTTTTGAACGTTTCTTCTAATTTCAAGATTTTGATTTAAGATCTTCTCTGATATTGCGAGTAATGATGCAGGAATATGATCGAGAAACGAGTATATTTTTAATTTAATATTTATTTGGCTTGTAATTTATTATGTTGTTATTTTGAGTGTTAATTCTGTCCTGCCTTGTTGTAGGTGACTTTAAACTGCTTAAAGTGTTTTCAAGTCTTCCAAACAAAGCTTAGAAGGCGAATAACCAGTTGTACAAAGTATAGTGTTGTGATAATCAAGTAAAAATTTGTTCAATATAATACCTAAACAAGAAATTTAGTCAACTTTAAGGGCCATTATTACAACTTACCTCTAACTGAAAGCAATATTTTAAAGGGCAGATAAATTGTATTTTATTATTAGAAATACACAATAATGTAAAAGTGAGCGTTAAACTAAATGGGAGATCATCCTACCTGGAGCTTTTAAAGTTAAGTTCTTTAATTTAGCAGAAGTTATCGAAATTGCTTCGGCCCTCCATATATTAAAAAAAGTTAACTATTTTATCATTAGGTTGTAATAACGAAAATAAGTTTACTTTAGCAAGATACCTTTTACTTGCACCAATTGATTTCTTAAGTATTTTTATCAAATTTTCTCCTTGACCGTTAGTAGCTGGATGTCCAGAAGCAGTAAGCATATGTGTAATATGATTTGATCAGACGTGAACTGTCCTCCGTTGCCACTAATAAGAGTATCAACCAACCCATATTTTCAATATATTTCCCTCATTTTGTGATAATGAAAGACGAAGTTATTTCTTTTGTTTTGATAACTTCAACCGCTTTCGAGTAAGAATTTATAGCAACAAAGTCTATATGGATACAACTCCATACTGAATTGGAAGGACTCCGTGGTATTACGGCATATTTCTCAGGCTTTTTTGTGGTAATTCCTTACCAACAATGCAGTCTCTTATCATTTCTTATATTTCGTGGTCCATGCCCGGCCATCAAACGTATGAACGAGTTAACATTTTTGTTTTCACGCTTACCAAGTGTGATGCATGAAGTTCCTTAAGTATAACGTTCTGTAACTATTTTGGGATAACCGATCTATAACCCTAAAGGATACGGTCGCATTCAAAGGAGAACCTATAAGTTTTGTTGCGAAAAGGACTGTATTTCCCTGCTTTTAATACGTGAACTTCACGAGACTGTCTTTGAAATTTTAAAAAAGTAGAATCACTATCCGATTCTACTAAATATGTATACAAGATTGCTTTTAATTTTATCTTCAGCCAACAAAAATTTGAATATGGGCCGTTCGTTCTTCAAAGATAAAACGAAGAAAGCATATTTCAGGTTTAAAAAATTCGCATTTGTTCACATTTAATTTAAGACCAGCTGAACGAATTTTCTTTAATAATTATTTAAGAGGGTCGATATACTGAAATGTGTCCCTTCCCAGTAAAAGTTATATTTAAAAAATTTAAATTTTATAAAAATTTATTATCCACAACTCTTTGAAAGAGTGCTGTTGTGGTTTTGCTTAAAGTAACAAGTCTTTAACTTTTAGTAATTCTTACTAATTCTATCAACTCTTTGAAAGAGTGCTGTTGTGGTTTTGCTTAAAGTAACAAGTCTTTAACTTTTAGTAATTCTTACTAATTCTATAGCAAAAATTTCATTAATCCTAGGGAGAATATGAAGAAATTTTTCTAAACATTTGTTAAGTATGACCTTGTAATCACCACAGAGTGTTACACCACTATTAGGATTTAAAACTGGAACTAAGCGTGTAGTTCATTCTGTAGCCTTGCTTGAGAACTCCATCCATTAATTTTTCACATCACATCACATCATCACATTCTATTTCACTGTTCTGAGCAAATGGATGCTGTCTAGGTATGAAAAATATAGGCTTTGAATCATCAATGAGTTTAAAGGACAATTTGCTGTCTTTAAGTCCTCCTAGCTTTTCCTCTTTTTAATTGGTTTATAACAAAAGAAAAATCATTCTGAGACATTACTGAACTTATTTTAAAGTTAAAAACTCTTAGAAAAGAACATCGGAGTAATGGAGGGGTATTCATATTAATAACTACAATTATTTTATTTTCGGTAACTCGATACGATAATAAAGCATCATACTCACCTAAAAGAGAAATTGTGTTATCACTATAATCGACATAAGGAATTTGGTATGGACTTTTACCACCAAGTGTTCTTTCAAAAGTCGAGAGTGGAATCAACGTGCAAGGAACATCTGTATCTGTATTTTCATCAGAATGCCGTTAGGAACATCTTCCAAGTAGTAGATGCTTCGAGTTGACTCCGAAGGCATGCTATATGTTAGCAAACCAAATGCATCATTATTGAAATTTTAGTTTGTTAGTAATTAGAATCTGATATATAATTTACAGTTATACTTTTCTTCGAACAAATGGTCACCATATATCAATTTTTACCATAGGAATGACACTTAGGGCCATTATTACAACAGACCGTTAACTTAAGGGAGGATTTTAAAGGGCAGATAAATTGTTTTTCGTTATTACAAGTGGACAATAAGGTAAAAGTGAGCGTTAAGTTAAAGGGAAGATCAACCTACAATACAATGTAAACAAAACACACAATCAACAATATTGAAACAACGATGTTTCCATTTAGATATCGAAAAGGCGAAGCCACAAACATTCGGCTTCAATAACATTTATCAGACCGTTCACGTTGCCACATCAAAGACAAGGCAAGGCAGACAACGAGTGACTAATCAGTCTTGTTTGAAGAATAAGTGCGTTTGAAGAGTGCAATCATGGTTTTGAAGATCTCCGTTACAAAGGTCTGAAGAACAATTGCCTACTAATTGTTATTGTTTATGCAAAGGTTGTTGTTGTTACATCAAGTTGTGAACAGTGGCACACAGAATTGTGCAAATAATAAAGAATTTTAATTAAAACTAAACACAAAATTATTTTTATTTTATTTTGCAATCTACGAGCACATATTCTAAACGTTTTCAAAAGATAAAAAAGAAAAACCTAACAATATATTATTTTCAATATGACAACTTCAAATATAAACAAAATGAGCAAATGCAAAAAAAAAAAGCCCTTTGTTGCCACTTCGTTGACAAAATATTTGTTTCATTGAGCAATGTTATCGACATTGCTCCGGCACTGCCATATTTTTGGAAAAGTTAAATTTATTTCATCATTTGGTTATTATTAGGTGTAATAACGAAAAGAAGTTAAAAGTGGCTTTAAAATTCACTTTAGTTTAAGTAACCTTTTACTAAACTCAAGTTTAACTGAAAATTGTAATAATGGCCCTAACTGTTTTTGTATTTAGAAAATCTAGAGTCGATGTTGATGCCAACCACAGTATGATCACTTCCTCTCAGCAGTCTCTTTTTCAAAAGCTCTGAGAAAATGAAATGACATCAGGTTGTTTTGGTCATAGTAATCTGACATTTTATGTTAGTTTCAATCGTTTGAAAGAAGAGTGGCCGGCTGTGCCAGTAATATCGTCGTCCTCATTTTAATAACATAAGCCATGGGCATTAGTGAAAATCCCACGACCAGAAGCAATAGACCTGTACCATGCAATAGTTTACTTTCCAGATTATCTTATTAATTTATTTATTAATGTTTAGAACCATCTTGAGGATACTTGTATCAGTTAAATATTATTCACTCGTTTTCAACACTTTTTCTAAAAAAAAAAACGGATTTTTAAATAAAATGAACAGTTTTTTTTAATTGTGTAATAAATGTAAATTAATAATATATAAGTTTAATAATATTGAAATAAAACAAACAAAAATATCATAAATCGGATTTGGTAGTGAAGCCAAACCAACCAACGCAAGATTACTGCGATAAAAATATGATAAATTACTGTGATTTCCCAAAGTCGTTGGAAATGGTTTTTCATTCATTCGCCTATCAAGCCACCTTCAATTTATCACACGGAAATATTGTAGTAAAGACTACCGTTAATTGTCTTCAATTTAAGGAATACCGCTGTACTAAACAAAAAATTCTAAATTTTCAACTTTAATGAAAATCTCAAGCCAGTGTTTGAACTTGCGACAACTGTGGACTAATACGAGTAGGAAATGAGTAGTAATAGCTCAGATCTCCTCAAACTAGTAATGTATAAAAGCACTGCTGGAAGCACTAAGCTCTTAAAATATGTGAAAGGTTTCTCTAGTAGCTGGGTGCTAAATAATTCTGAAATTGGTAAATTGTTTGTTAATCAGTTGATATCCATGTTTAATCTAAATATCTACAATAAAACGATCGTAAAGATCTTGCTTTGATGTTCTTAAATTTTTCCTATAAGAGAAGCAGAAATAGTACCCTATAGTTGAATTGCGGAACACAGTATCCGTTTTAGAAGCGAATTGTAAAATAGAAGTTTGCACTCTAACTTCAGTTACTCTAAGTAGTTAAACATAAATAATAATAATAAAATGTATATTGAAAAAAAAAGAAAAGAGTGATTTTTAAGATGGATCACATCGCTGACTTGGTCTTAGAACTAGACCACTACGTGCTCTAGATATATCTGCATCATTTTTATCGTTCAGAATTATCGTTCTTATTTGATTGTTGTAATGCTCTACTAGGTGTCAGTGATGGACATTAAAGAAAAACATTGATATTTTTTTCGATGGAATCATTGCAAAGATGTTTTTTATAAAAAAATATCGATATTTTTCATGCATCGATTATTTTTTTTTTCAAAATAGCACTGAAGTGAATTTACTAAAGTACTACGTCCTAGTAATTTGCTTCACCTGAAGTATTTTCAAGAATGTACTTTTTTAAAAAAACAAAATAAACTAACATTAAACGTTCAAATACAAAAATTTTTATTCACTGATCTAAAAATGCTTTGTCATCATTAGGAAAAAACTCCGAAAATATATCACCAACATAGATGATACTTGGCAACTTTTTTTCGATTAGTGCATATAAATTTTAAAAAAATTATAGACAAATAATTCGTTTATAACTTTGATCTCTTATAATATATAAAATTTGATAATACCATTTAATTCATTCTAATAAATATTCGTATTACGTTTTTACTTCAATCGATCGAATAAAAAGCATTGATGTTCAATTGATGTTGATGAATGAATGAAAAAACCATCGAATTGTATCGATATGTTAATAAAATACGTAAAGGGTTTTTTAAACATCGATGAATATCGATGGTGCATTGTTATTGGACGTGACAACTTAATTTTCTTCAAGGTTGACGTTATCAGCTTTCGACTTACGCAGATGAAACGTATTTCGACGGTATATTTTGCCATTATCTGTTTGCACTATCGTAGATCGTTGATATCCAGTTTGACTTGTAGTGTTTGCTGACCTCCAACTTTTATTATTCGGTTACATAACAACTCCATCACCAACCTGTATCGCAGGTCTTGTTCTAGTACGCCTATCAGCATGTGTTTCTTGAATATCACTCAATTGTTTTAATCGTTCTCTAACAAGATTAACAACTTTAGGCTGAAGCTCTTGTTTATTGGTTGGAACTGTAGATGTCGTTTTGTATCCGAATAATCCTTCAGATGGCGATTTTACTAATAGTATCAACTTGTGTACCTCTTCACATTAACAAAGTTTTATAAATATTGTTTCGATCCAGCAAATATTTTTTTAAAATATTAAAGCAAAGTATTTTTTTTTCACCGTTAAATAGTAGCCCTCACCAAATGTAAG
>QOCX01000807.1:56818-69542 GCA_005959815.1 Sarcophaga bullata
AAGTAATTTTTTCAATAATTTCTTAATATTCAATATTGTTCATTAGTGATTCAATTTTTTTCTGGTTTTCTGTAAGACACGATAATGCGATGTAATCTGTCCAAGCTAACTCCCGTTTCATTTTAATTTCTGTAATGATCGTGTAATAGTAATGTAATGTAGTATGTATAATGTGTAATGAATGTATGTATAATTCAGTGATTATTTGTTAATGTTATCATCTAGCAAAGAGAAAAAACAATTAACTTTTACCTATCAGGAAAAAGTTCCAATTTCAAATTATAGATTTAGTGCGTGTGACATATTCAATCAGAAGCAATCCGAAATCAAAGTTTATGCGAAATATTCTCAAAATTTTTATGTGGCTCAGAATTTTACGCTAATTGTAAATGGTATTTTAAAACACTAATAATTTTTTGTCTCCCAAAATTTCATATTGAGTTTGCTTTTACAATATTTGGGCAAAAAATTTTTAAATTAGTATAATTAATTTTTAATATAATTAAGTAATCGTCACGCACTTTAAAGGATTAAAATTAAGAATCTTTAATAATTCTCAGCTTTGCTGTATTTACCAGATTGTTATGGAAATGTTAAAATATTAAGTCAGTTTGTGCCACTAGTGTATTTTATAAAACTTTAATTTTTAAATTAATTTTTTATTTCCGTTTAAATAATTTTCTATCTATTTTTGTTGCTTTTTTCTATCTACACATTTAACAATTGATTAAAATGGATACTGAGTAACAAAAAAAAACGTTTTATCCCGGTAGCGAAGTTAGTCGTGTATACTTCACAACATATTAAATATTTTGTATATCGTCAAACACATTTTTATTTAAAATTAAATGTAAAAAATGTCAAATAAATTAAAAATTAATATAATTTAAAATCCCTTAGCTTTGGTAAGAGAAATGGGAAAACGTCGTTTCGTATAAATCTTTGCAAATGATTATTGATTGAGAGTTCATTGCAAAAGTAATTTTTTGAACGCTTAAGTGTATATTACTACATTTTTATAAAAGACATATACCTACATACAGACATTTATGAAAAGTCAGAGCTTTAAAGAAGGAATTTATCTGAATTCATTTGTCTGCATATAATTCTGTTTTTATTTTTCTATTTGTTTAACTCATTAAACGATTTGCCAGTTTCTATGAAATCTCTTTTTTTTTTCTCTAAGTCCAGTTTCAGAACTAAATGTATACTCTTATCAGAAAGATTGCGTATACGCAAAAACATAAGAATCCCATAAGATGATGTACAGTCAAATAGAACAATAAAAGAGACACGTCTGTTATATTACTTATTACTTATTTATATGTATCTTTGTTTAAAAGAACGGAAAAGGGTTATTTTTAAATATTTACAATAAGTATACATACATATATACGTAGATATTTGTTTTAGCGAATATGGGTAAAGCCCATTATGTTCAAAAATTTCATTTACAACTATCTTCAATATTCAATGTATATTGTTGACGAAGCCAGATGGATGAATAAAACATTTATTACTTCTCTGCAATTTTTCTTAACCAGAAGTTATTCGGTCGTGCTTAATACATTCAATTATTTTTCCAACAGTGCGGAATAACGAAATTTGTAGGAAGTAAATTGAAAATATTGGACATTTCAGTAAATGAAATTTCAAATCGATGTAATGAAAAGTTGCATGCTTGTATGTAAATCACCATAAGGAAGATTAAAGTCTCTCTTTTCTACCTTAAACAATTTCTAAATTGAAAACATAATCTTCAATTGCCTAAGAAATTTTTATGCATACAGCAGTTCTTTTTTTTAAACGGGATAAATGTGTTGCACAATAAATTCCTTTTAAATGTGTACGCTTGTACTTGTTATTTATAATAAGGACACATTAATTTTGTTTATGTTGTTTTTAATTTTAATTAATAACAACTGTTACTGCGATGGGTTTGGTCACGGAGCAAAGGCTAACTTTGGAGATCGGACGGATCATGTAATGTCAATTCTGAATTTCGACAGGATGTTTGGGATTAGAATATTTTCTAGAGAAGACTAAGCTGTGGTTTTTGTGTTAAGAGGTGATCTTAATTTTTACTGTTAACTCAAAGACGGGAATCAGATCAGGGTCGGAACTTGAACTGATGATGAGTGCATTGCTTTTCAGAGGAAGGTTAATAAGTCTCTTGGTGTATTCAGAAATTTTAACTGAAACATAGTAAGGACAGAGTGTCTGGTCATCTGCATTTGCTCACTGGTCCCTTTTTTGTCAAATTTATGTAGGAAGGATTAATATTGAGCTACTACGCTTTGATTACGCAGCAGTACTCGATAAATAAATAGGCATTGAACAAAGTGGAATTATGGAGGGCTGCTATAACCAATTATAGAACCTTCCGAACTTATTTGTCATTAGAAAGGACGATGATCCTTTGAGACTGAGCCTATTGGGCAGCAAATTTTTTTCTCTTTATTTCGATATTGTAATTTAAGAATTAAATTTAACTGTTACTCGCATTGTAGAAATGCTGTCGGATTGGTCAAGTAGTTGAGAAACTAATCCTGTGCTCAAAAATTCACATACAATTTTACACTTTCTGCGTACCGAAAGCATTTTAGTGGTCCCGTATGCTTGACTTAAAAAATCATTTTTAAAAAAATTCTATAAAACCTCGTGAGGTTTAATTTTTTTCAGAATGTATGTTATATACATTATATAATATTATGTGTATATAATAATACTTAAAAGGATTAGTTTTTGAAAAATATGCAAATTTTTATAAGAATTTTTAAAGATCAAAAACCCTATTGGCCTGTTGTGGAGAATTCTTCTATTGTAATGTGAATGCTAAATATTGAGATAAAAAATTAATTAATAATAAAACAAAAAAAAAAATAGAGTTAATTACATAAATCTTTTCAGTTTTATTATTCATTTTATTTCTGAAAAATTACTTATGAATGCTACTTTCCTGATTTTGATTTTAAAAACACAAAATACTAAAGCAACATGTACATGTTGTCCAATTGCCAGTTACATATTTTTTGTCTTCGGTCGGAGGTGAGAATCTTCGAAAGACACTTTTGTTCCAACAAAAGAGTGCACAATTCACCATCTCCGTGCCTACGTACTAAACCCAACCCTACAGACTTCAACCACTCTCCCTCGCGGGACTGCCGTAAGGTATTACTTCGCGGAGGGCTGGAGTTCGCCTTCGTTCCTCCAGTTTTCTGAGTTCCAGCATAACTTCAACAATTCTCTGGCTTTATTGGCTCCATTGAATCCTAGAATTCATCACCTCTTTCATAAGCCGGTTTGGTACAAAACTCGTGTTACCGGGCTATTCTAAATCTGGGCAGCATGTTAGAATATGCTCTGTATTTTCCTCCTCATCTGCACAGTTTGGGCAAATAGGGGAAGTATCATGTTCAAATCTGTGCAGGACTTCGGAAGCATCCATGACCAGTTAGGAACTGGGTCACGTAATAGTTCGCTGCGCATGATCGTTCTCTATATAAGGGTTATATCAGGAACAAGGTGAAATGTCCATCTCCCCTTTAAACTGTTCTCCCACGTGACTGCCATTTGTGCATGGAGATCCATTCGTTCCTCCGCTCTTATAGCTGCTATTTGTCCCGGATGCTCAGGACGACGGAAGTATATCCCCTCATCTCATCGCGCAATATGTCTATCGGTATTGTTTTTGCCAATACCAGTACCGCTTCATCAGACACTGTCCTGAAGGCACTTATCTGCCAAGATACACCGAGGCCAGTTTCCTCCTTGTCCGCCCCACGGAGAGTACCTCCGACCATATTGGGCAAACATATAACATTATCGAGGTTACAACCCCTCGATTGTATTTTTCTCTTAAATGAAAATGGTCCTCCAATATATGGCATCATCCCGTCAGTGCTCTCTGGGTTAAAGATGCCTTTTCGCCGATAAATTTAACGTGCTCCTTAAAGTTAAACCTGTCGTCGATAATCACTACTACGTATTTTATGGATCTTCGATTCGATCCTAATGCCTCAAAATGGTCACTTCCATCATCTAAATTATCTTCCGGCCACTTATTAAGACGGCTCCGTTTTATGTGCAGTAAGTGTCAAACCTGCCTCATCAAGCCATGCTCCGACCTTTCGAATCGCTATGTTCGTCTTCTCTTCTATATCCTTTACCATCTTAGCCACCGAAACTATGGCAATGTCATCTGCAAAGCCCACAATTGTAGTCCCGTTTGGCATAGCAGTCGAAGTACAGCATCGAACATGATGTTCTACAGTAGTGGCTCAAGCACTCCCGCCGTCACCCCAATTCGCCGAATTAAAGCGTTTGTGACTTCAAGTGTGAACATCGCGCCAGTATTCCTTGAAGCCTTTCGCGTCAAAGGTGGAACGTTCCTTTCTAAATCCGTATTGCAGGTTCGAGAGAGCTCCTCTCGCCTCGGCATGTGTCAGCAGTCGATTGTATATTATCCTCTCCAATATTTTTCCATTGTGTCAAGTAGGCAGCTGGGACGATACGACGATGGTCATCTGGAGGTTTGCAGGTTTCGGAATGAGAACCAATTTCTGCTCCTTCCAATCGAAGATCTAAGTGGAAAAATACCCTCGAAAAAACATTTGTGAAACAAATCCGACCTATGCAACATTTCCGGCCTATGTTGGATAGCCACCGTAAGTGCACCGTTTGGGATTCCATCCGATCCCGGTGTTTTCCTATCTCCTATTCTAGCGCATGCTGCAAGTACCTCCTCTCCGCCTCCGGCTCCCTAGATACAAAAGGGTAGGGCTGACCGTGTTTGAATAATGTACTGACAATCTCCCGTAGTAAAATCGGACAGCCTAGTTTAGGCTGAGCTCCGAATTTTCTGCAGACGGCTCGGTACGCTGTCCCAAAAGGATTGATATTAGCCTCCTGGCATATCCTTTTCTTTTCTTTCTCCTTTTTATGGCACTTCTAAGTCGATGCCTTAGATCCTCGTATGTAGCCCGTTCGGCTTCCCTTGTCGACCTCCCTCTCGTACGCTTGGCCCTTCTACTCGCCCCGAAGCATGCAGACAGCAGATTTCGAATTTCGTCATTCCATCAGTAGCAGGGGGAGCGTCTCCTACATACAGCCCTCCTAGGTATAGCAGCATTACATGCAGTCGTATTGAAAGACGAAATCATCAATTCATGTCTCCCTGTTGAAGCAGGAGTACTTCCATTTAGGTCCCGTAAACTTCGGCAATACATCACCTCTCGTGTTGCGCCCTGTAAGCGTCATCATGATTGCCTCATGTCACTATTCGTGAAGTCCTCAATGAGCTTCCACGCGGTCCGCTAAACAAGGCTCTCGCTCACAATAGAGAAATCTATTATCGAGCTCGTTCCAGCCCTTCCAAATGTGCTTCCTCTTCCGTCATTCATCAGCACCACTGGAAGGGAAGCAAACGGGCAGCGACCCCTGGCGTTATTATATCTACTACCCCATTCGGTCACCCAGGCGTCAAAGTCCCCCCAATAATAGCGGAAGTGTTTAGTCGCACATGTGACGCCAGTCTCTCCAGTATATGTTGAAACTCGTAACAGGTGGTAGCAGCTATAAACGAAAATCCACTTTATCCTGGCCATTACGAACTCAGTGTCCCGTGTATAGATTTGCTGGAAGGGTAATGACCCGCAAATCCATATAGCCGCAGTAGTAGATTCATCCGTGATCGAAGTATTATTCCCCGGTATCCTGTACGGTTCGCTTATGATCATCAATATCCTCTTCCTTTACCCTTTGGATCACTAAGTCCTGGGCTGCTTCGCAATGATTTAGATTAATTTGTCTTATCTTCATCTCCTTGAACGCGATTTAAGAGCGCTTAAGCAAACTTTGGATTGCCCCCTTTGCAGAACAGTGGACAGAAAGTGGTCCACTTTCGTAATTCTTAGCAATATGTTCTTCTTGTCCGCACATACGACATGTCTCCAAGCGGTCGACATTACTCCTGTATTGACGAGCCATATGCCCCAATTACAAGCACCTGTAGCATATCGTAGGACTACTCCTTTCACGAATCCTACATATTACCCAGCCGATCCTTATCCTACCCTGCAACGTCACCATTAAGACTCACTGTGACCGTTTGCGGTCCTCTATACGCCCTTCTAAGGGCAATTACGTCGGGTTTACCGAAACCCTCGAAACCTGGAATTTTCCGTATAGCCTCGTATACATCTTCCTTCTCCGTGATCCATCGATTCCTTGATCTCGATGGTCGTCAAATCCTTTAGAGTGCGGACGGACGCGCTTTCCGAAGTAGTAGCATACCCTTAATTTGTTCTCCGAATTGTGCTTACATTTTCCTCTAATTCGCACTTAGGATCCGTCTTAACTTTCCTTTCGTCGCTATCATGATAACATCGAGTTTCGTTTTCTTGCCCTGCACCTTCTTGCTCTTAATCTTCCTTTTCGTGACTTTCTTGCCCCCTCATTTATTTCCCTGCCGACTCAAAGTCGATCCAGTAGTCTCCTTCGCTGGAATTGGATTTGGAGTTCTTCTTTTTGCTTCAAGAATCTTAAGAGTTTCCTCATGTTTCCTCTTCGCTCCAGGATCCTCAAACAAGGCGATTTACGCGTAGCAGAACTGCTTCGACTCGTCCCCTTGGCAGTTTGCCCCTGTAGCTCACTTGCGTACAGGTCATAAGGGGTTTTGATAGAGTCAATCGCAACTCTCATCGGTTGGTGGTTTGATCTCCTTTTCCCATCCTCTAGCATCTCAATCAGACTCTTACTCTTGGAAATTTAGGTTTTAGTCTTAAGGTCACGGTTCAAATCCCAGGTCAGACATCTAAACGAAATATGAAGAATAATATTTCTTCGGCTGCGACAGAATTCGCCACTAAAAGTTTCTCAAAATTAATACACACAACATGAGTGTGCAAAGAGTAAAGTATTACAAGTATTTTTAAACCATATAAGTATTTTTAACTATTTAACACCTGTGATGATACCACATAAAATGCTAAATAACCTAACTAAAAGCACCAATTAGTAATTAGAAATGATCAGATATTTAAAGAAAAATCATAAGTTTTGCAAATACCCTAATATTACCCAACATTACGAAGACTATTGAGCATTTGAAGGTCAAAATTAGTGATATCATTGCCGACATATGACTCCCTACACTCAAAAAGGTGACAAAAAAAAAATGGTCCAATCGAATGAGGCACTGTGAGACCCGACTTTGCAGCCACATGAATGAAATAATTACATTTCCCTCTATCAATTTTACTTCACACACAAAATGAAATAATTTGGCAAGATTTCAAACGGTTTTTGTTTTATCGCATTTTTAAATTTAAACAGAAATCACCCACCCTATATATTTCTTGATTTATTATTCAGTATTCTAATTACATTAGTGCAGTGCGTATCCAAAGAAAGTATTTACTTAATAAATTTAGTACTGATATGGGGTACGCCAATCAGTATAGTGACTTTAGGTATTGCAGTGGCTACAAACTTTTTTTTGGGAACCAATATTGATTTTCTACGTTTAATTGTTTTTTGGATGAGATCATTTGCATTTCAATCATCACAACATTAAAAAATTTCTAAAGTAACCGTGTGAGCGATATAGCTAAACAATAACGAGTTCCATCGTTTCGACGGATGGACGATATTACAATCTTCAATTAAAAAAAAAATCGTCATTTCGATTAAAGGCTTAATAATAATAGATGTTGTAAGTGTAAACTTACATCTACATTTCATATAATCAACAAATTTACTGCTTGTATGTGGTTTTATAACCATTATTAAAATTGTTTACGAAATAGTATTTAATAATTATTTAAAATAATTTAATCATGAACTATGATAATTTGATTTAAATTCGATTTAGCATGTAAGAACTTGATTTCAAATTCTGAAACCTTGTTATCATTAAAACCATATTTCATAGTAATCTAGTTAGTAATGCACTGGTCTATTAGTGTGAGGGTAGTGATTTCGATTACATTACACAATCTGATCTATTTACTCTACATAAAATCATGTGGGTCTTAGTTACTATGCACGTAATATGAATTAGAATATATTTCGAATTAATCGCTTAATAGTATACGAGTTCTGGAAGTCACTTTCTTGCTGAATGAATTCTCAATAACAGTTTTTTTTGGTTTGGCTAAAGTGATTTCTGACTTTCATGGATACTTTTCACCTTTTTTTTGTCAGGATTACGACGTAGCCACTTATGTGTTCATCAGTTCAATAACTTTGAGTTGCTTTCACTTAATCATAAAGTAAATAATTTAGGTAACTCCATTAAATATATTCAAAATATTCTAATTAAAATCAATTTGAGTTGTTTGGTGGTAATTTTGAAAACTATTTCGTATGCGAAACGTTTTTTTTTTATCCTTTGAAAAGAATGATCTGTAATTGACGAAGCGTTTTTTAATTCATTTCATGGCTGCAAATCAAAACCGTAAACTGTCATTGTGGGCACATGAAATTTAACATTGGTTGAATGAAAGCTGGTTGTTTGTTTTTATTATTCTTTTGTTTATCCCTTTATACGTGTGTCTAATTTACTGAACAAGGGGTTTCGTTGTTACTTTGAAAGTGTAGATTTGTGTCTGTTTACATATTTGTCTTTTACAAAAGTATTTTATTTGTCAAGACCTGTCGGTCAAATGAACCAAATAATACATCAAACGCCACAAAATGAGGGTGACAAATCTATAACAGTTGATTACAGTTGAGAAAAAAAAAATCAAAGAGTAAATTAAAGACGCAGTAAAGTTATGACAATAGGAAAAGGTCGCGAATATACAATTCTCAGTACTGTTAAATTTTTTTCTTCAGTGTTGCAAACATATAACAGAGAATAAAACGTACATTTTTCTCTAATGTTAAAGTAGGAAATTTAAAAGAAAACAATCGAAAAAATATTTTTAAATTGTAATAAGCAACAACAATATTACGGCTGTCACGCTCTATCGTCTCAAGAGTGGACTGAGGATTAAACATTGTGTTTATTGGTCTCCTTATATTATGAAAACCTCGATCTGAACTGAGTTAGTAACTTAACTTTTGCAAATAAGCACACTCTTGATTCGACAAAGCATGGTGACACTACTATTGTTGTTTGGAGTTAATTGTTCTATTATGGTGTTCGATCACTATACCGTGTGCAAGGTAAGTAACGGATTTTGTTGAAATCTTCGAAATATCATGCTACATTATGTGTTTCACCACTATTAATACCGATTAATAATTCTTCAAAGTGTACAAGTACAAGTGTACAATATTAATATATTATACTGGCCCAGACTTTCAAAAGAAAGTGTCCCAAAATTAGTGGTAAGTTTTAGTGAACCTTTAAGGAAAAAATTCAAATCAAGGATTTTTTTTCTACACAAGTTTTCTTTAAATCTACATATATTTTATTAAAAACGCAAATAACGAAATAACGAATTAACTATAATAAAAACAACGAAAAATTGAATTATTTTTTAATTGTATTGAATAATTGTTTCTTGTTAATTTAAATTAATAAAATTTTGTACATTTAGAGTAGGAATGTAAAATTAAAGAAATTTCGTTAGATTAACTTCTTTTTATAATAAAATTGACTAATTATTAATTAAGTAAAATATAAAAAATTAGTTCCGTGTCTGCAACAATACCTGGGTACAACATCTTAAACAAAAGTTTGTAATTGTTGTTCAATAAAAAAATATTTGAAATGAGTTTTTTTAATTTAATTTTTTAAAAATGAAGTGTTATACATCAAAAACAACCCGGAAAGAACCCAACTGTATGACAAATATTTTAATCAGTTAGAAAGCGTTTTCCAACAGATTGCTTCCTTATCAAAAGTCGGTTGGTAAGCGGAAGAGGACTGTACATTCAGGTAAGGGCTATTTCACTTATTTATAGAATTAAATACACTTTATATACTTTGTTATGTTTAATTAGATCTTCCGGAAGAGAATACTGAAAGCAATGGGCGGCTACTAAAAACTACCGGCTATCGGAGTAAGCAAGTGCGAATTACATTTCTGATATAATAGGCAAATGGTGAAATGTGTTTTCACAAAATAATAATGAAAACCTTTCTATTCATTATTTACATTCTGATAATAAGAAATTATCTAGTATTTAGAATGACATTATTCAATGTTTGCAAGCTGTGTTTGAATATTTTATTTTTTCAGATCGATATGGAATTTATGCTCTTGTATCCAAAATCAAAATCCATACTATAAAGCGTTTTGTTTTTTTTTTGCTCGGTGTTGGATGATGGTATTAAATAACATTTAAAAAGAATATTATATCGTTAGTCTAATTTGTAAATGTGTTAAGTCCATTTTTTCAAATTTTACACGGGATCAAAAAATATTGTAGCTTTTTCAATTTTTAAGATCAATTAATCAATCAATTAATAATTAATATTCGTAAAGTTAGCACGAGCTTTTAATATTTTTCGTAGTTTTGTGGATTTAGCGTTTTTGCAAATCAAAAATTTACAACAATTTTAAATTACATAATGACATATTTTTTGTAGTAAAATATGTATTTTGTATAGTGTTACCGTTTTGCCTCAAAATCACAATTTTAGAAAATAAAGTGGACTTAGCGTCTTTGCGAATTATACTAACGATAAGTATTATATTTCTATGTTAATATAGCAATTAATTGCTTACAATAAAAAAATTAATTAAAAGTAAACTTTCCAATTTATATTTATTTGGCCTTGAACTTACAAAAAATGCGAACAATAACTTTATTAAACAAGTTAAAAGCCAAAAATAATCAGTTAAACTTACTATTTTCTTTAATAAATTTAACTAAATTTTTTCGTATTTATTTTCCGGTAAATAACGAATAACATTTATTGATATTGAAAAAATTTCTTTAAAATTAATAAATGAAGAATGTTCTTTAATATAAAGTTTAAAATTTTTACTAAAAAAAAGACGTAGATACGATTACACATTTTATTAGCTGATATTTAAGTTTCAATTCTACAATACAATATTATTGTATGCAATGAACAGTTTAATTAAAAGTTTGGGACAGAATTTGCCGAAAATAGTCTACCATTGCTGTAAGCGAAGCTATTCTACCAACTTTGGGTAACTAGCTAACTAACTAGCTATTTCGAGCACTTGCTACCAGTAAAAAGTTGTCATATATGATTGTAAGGACCATGGTAAACACCTATCCAAATAAAATCGATATATACCCATGACTTATGTGCGAAGCATGTAAAAGCTACCTGCGAGCAACGGAAATCTCCATTAAAAAATTTTTTTTTATTAAAATTATGTCATATTTTTGATTTACAGCTAGATTTTGGGTTAAATAGGACCATCAATCAATCAATCTAGATCTCTAGGATCACGATAATAACAGACGTATATTTTGCTGAGTCTGACTTGTTGCATCATTGTTGTTCAATACAATGTCAAGAGTCACTTGATCGTCATATTGAGTGTGCAACCAACATAAGGTATTCCGATAGGCTGATAATTCTAGATGCTATTGACTTTGTCTTGAACTTTATCTAATCGTAAACAGAAATGTACTAAAATTACCAGCTTGAGTTTGAAAAGTAAAAAGGCAATAACAAAACAAAGTGAAGAAATAATTTAAAAAATTCCAATTTATTTTGTACTACAACAATAGCATTAGTAAATCAGTGTAACTAAGCGCAACAGGTTCTAAAGAAGTATCCCAAAAAATAAAATCAGTAAAAACGCTAACATTTTTAAGGATTTAGGTAATGATGATATTTATATTATAATGGAGATGAAATTGAAAACAAATATAGGACTGTTATTCCTCAGAAGTTTACGATAAGCTTGGAAGTGTGTAGCAATTTAGGCGCTTTTTGGTCTTCAACAAATGCGTACTAAGAATTTTCAGGATAATCTATAGAACAATGTGATTGCTCTTAATATAAAAGGAATTACAACATCAGAATCCTCTATAAATCATCGCGGTTTATTGGATAAATACTAGGAAGGGTTACAAAAGTGCATCTTTTTGTTCACAATGTCCAAAATATGGTCACGGAACTAAAAATAGCTTATAAAATACTGGACACATTCTTCGTGGTGGTTCTCACGATTACCTGACTTAACAAGATGATGCTACAACTTTTAAACGATTCAATTGCGCTAGCAAAAATCCTTCTATAGAAAAAATCGTATCGCATTAAATATTTTTTTTTTTTGTAAACACTGAAACCACCGTTACAACATCATCCAATTTTACGAAAATTTATTCTGAAGCCTTAAAATAAACTAATTATGATAGTCGTTAATTAGTAATGTATTATTTCACATAGTTATAGGTGTTATACTTGATATTCGTAAATGTACAAAAAATGTAGAACAATAATGTATTTATTACAATAAATAGTTTAATTCAAATATTTTACAATGACTTAAAGGACTGGAATTGTAAAGGTAGCGCCACAATAGCTCGAATAACTGCAATTACATTTTTTATTAAAGAACAATCAGTGGGGCAATCCCTGTTATCCAATTAATCAGGTATTCAGAAGACGGTCTGCTATTGATCTGTTAATAACGAATTCGTCACCTTTATTAGTTGACATAAGTTGCCATAAATGCTAAGTGGAATCATATTCGCAGAACAATAATAAACATTAAATAATTATAATTATAATTAATCTTAAATGATGAGCTCGGTAGCAACAACTTTTATTTAGAAAATG
>QOCX01000808.1:0-15941 GCA_005959815.1 Sarcophaga bullata
CATAATAGCTGAGGGCTTCATGTATCCAGAGATAAGAATATCTGTCTATATGGAATCAAATAACGTAGGAATTAATTTGGCCACAATCAGCATCTAGTGCTTGGGGTAGCAAAATAATAATAGAACATTCTTGGGAAGTAGCCAAGTGTTATGAAGTTAATCTTGTTTGAGCGCTCGTAGCGAACGGTTAGCATAAGTTATCCTTTTTAAGAAATAATTTGGTGTAATTTGGATTTATAAAGTGTTGTGAAAAATATATAACATATATATGTTATGTTTTTGCCTTTAAAAAAACAAACACTTTTAAATTATTAAAGTAATTCATATTTATATAAAATATATTGATAGATGTTGCTCCCTTGTGAAAAATATATAATATATATATATATATATGTAGTTTTTGCCTTTAAAAAAAAAGAAACACTTTTAAGTTATTGAAGGAATTAATATTTATTTAAAACATATTGAGAGATGTGGCTCTCTTGGCGATCAAGCTACAAGCTAATCGTTAATCTTATAATCCGAAATTGCACAGTCGCATTCAGTCGTATTAGTCAGTAAGTGTTGCCACCCCTGGTGGTACGTCCTGTTCCCACATTCAGCTGCTCTGAATGATCATTCGCATCGAATTATGAACTCCATCTCTTCATATATTCCGCCACGGCAGTAGTTTTCCGCGGACCTGCCACCTCTCCTACCTTTTCAAATGCTTAGCGATCATGTTTCAATATTTTTATGAGCTTATAAGATTCGAAGTATTTAAGCCTCAATTTTAGACCAACTCCAAATAGTGTTCTTTTAATCGCCACTAGCTCATTTAACTTTTATACAGGTGCTTGCACTCTTTTCCTATTAAATATCTTCCGATTTTTAGTCTGCAGTTTGGCAAAATTTTCTTTAGCAATTGTCCTCATCTAGTTCGGAAATAGCAAATTCTTCAACTAAATTATGAATATCAGTTTGTGTTCCTGTACGCATATCACAACCTGTAAGAATTCTAAATGGAGATACTTTCGTGCTTCTCGGAGGAGAGTTATTAATGCACCGTTGTCGACTTGTTTATACCATTTATTAGGATTGTTGACTAACAGTTTCGATAACAATGAAATCACGATCTTATTAATTCTTTCTACTTGCTCGTTACCACTAGGGACAGCTGTTGCTATTAATAGATGCTGAATGCTTTGTTCCTCACAATATCTCCTAAACGCATTGGGTCCTCGATCAGAAATTATTCTTTCAGGATTTCCAAAAACTGCCGATTGATTTTTCAATCTGTCAATAACTTCCTCCGTACCTGTTCCTCTAGTCGGATAAAGCCATACAAACTCGGAAAATGCATCCACGTCTACGAGTATATGATTATAATATTTCTGAGTGTTTTCCATTGGGCCTATATGGTCTATATGATACGTTCTTAAAGGTCTATCATCTTGGCCTCACTAACAATACACTCCATACAATTGCGCACAACTTTAGTAACCTTCTGTAAAACATTAGGTATGTACAACTCCGTTTCAACCAGATCTAGAGTTTGCTTTATTCCAAAGTGTCCTTCACGGTGAGCAATTATTTTCCTAATTTCCTCTTCCATACTGGTCGGGATTACTAAAAGTTCTTTGTTGGGATCTTTATAAAGTAAGTCGTGTTTTAAGTAAAAATCTTCATAGCTGTCTTTTTCGATAATTTTTCTTATAGGTTTTACCCATTCCTCTTGCAGTTGTGCTTCGTTAAGTCGATGTTTAATTGAATCCTCTACCAGAAGACAAGAGACCCTGCTAAGAGCATCTACGTGTCGCATTTTGGTGCCAGATCAATATTCTACTATATAATCGAATTCCTGAAGAAACATAGCCCATCTAGAGACTCGAAATGGTACATACTTCTTCTTGATTGTCATCGCAAATGAGTTACAGTCAGTGATTATTTTAATTTTAGAGCCCATTAGGTAAACCCTCCACTTTGTAAGTGCTTCAATTATGGCCAGTACCCCCAACTCATACGAATGCTACTTCCTTTGAGCATCAGTAGTTTTCCGACTCATGTACTCAACTGGGTGCCACTGTTGGTCATCTAAATTTTTCTGTAACAAAACAGCTCCATAACCGTGCATACTTGCGTCGGTATGAATATCAATTGGCGCATTCGGATTGAATAGATTTAGAACTGTTGCATTTATTAGGCTTGCCTTCAATTGATCAATTGCTATTATTTGTCCGTCCTTGATTTCGAATACCTCATCCTGCTTTAGTAGTAGTAGTAGAAGCGTATGATGTTAATCCTAAGAAACTTTGAAGTGACTTCTTATTTGCTGGAATTGGGAAATTTGAAACTGCTGAAATTTTCTCAGATGATGGTTTAATAGTGGAATTTTCAACTATATATCCCAAAAAAATTACTTTTCTCTTTAAAAATTGACATTTCTCCCATTTTATCTTCAGATTATATTTTTCCGCTATACACAGTACTCGCCTTAGTTTTATGATACCTTCATCTTCGTTTAACGACGGAATGATAATATCATCTATGTAGACTATGATTGTTTCATCCTGGATAATTTCTCTAAATATTGCGAAAATATATCGAGAAAAAACTGCCGGAGATTTGGAAATACCAAACGGTACAAAATTAAATTCGTATTGACCGTTATGGGTGACAAATGCCGTATATTTTCTTGAATCTTCCTTTTCCTCAAGTCAAGCGTCGAAAAAACTTTAGCCGATTGTAGTTTATACAAAACGTCACTATCAGCATCATTGGAAAATTGTCGCTTAATATTTGCTCATTCAATTTGCGAAAATCACAACACAATCTCCAACTGCCCTCTTTTTTGGATACCAATACGATAGGGGACACATATTCCGATGTGCTTGTTCGTATAATACCATCACGTAACTACTCTTTTATTTGCTGCGCAACTATGTTTTAATCTTCATAGGGCAAACGACGAGACCTCTGATAGATTGGTATTTCATCTGACAAAATTATCTTCATTTTAATTGGTGACGGTTCTTGTCCCGTTGGGCAGTATCCGTCAAGTAGTTTCTTTATTTTAATAAACGTTTCCCCATGCAGATGAGATATATCCTATTTTTCTCCATTTTCTAAT
Source organism: Sarcophaga bullata (assembly GCA_005959815.1). Lineage (NCBI taxonomy): Eukaryota > Metazoa > Arthropoda > Insecta > Diptera > Sarcophagidae > Sarcophaga > Sarcophaga bullata. The sequence continues at coordinate 3,110 of QOCX01000808.1, forward strand.
TGCAAGGTAAAACAAAATTCTTCCAATCCACCTACAATATTGATATTGATGTTATTACCGACCTGTTTTAATTTTGCCACCAAAGTTGCTCCATCAGAATATCAACACCGTCAATATTGACCAGTGTTTCAAAATAACCAATTGTTATCAATTTGAAGTTTCCAGCTGTGATAAAACTTTTCTTTCCTTCAATAAAGTTCAAATTGCCTAAGTGCTCAAACGACAAACCTTATTATCGAAATATCGCTACCCGTATTTATAATTGCAAGAAATTTAATTCCATTTATTTCAATTTTCTTATAATTTCGATTTGCCGCTGGATTAGTGTCCTGAGCAAAATTACCAAAATGTTTCACCATACACGAAGTAGAAAATTCCTTTTTCATAGTAGGTTGAGTCTGTCTCCTATACTCGAATGATTTGTGTCCTTGATTCCCGCATTTTAAACATTTAACAGTTGTCAATGAGCAATTATTGGCCAAATGATCGCCTCCGCCACATTTATAACATTTTCGTCTCATACCTATTATTCCATGTATCCCGATTGCGTTCCGCTGAGTCAGGGGTAAATTTCGAGGCTTGTTGAGAAAACCCACGAATCTTTTCATACTTTTTAATATTCTGCTTTAAATCTTCAATGTTTCTAGCCTGATATAAAATAATTTTTCCAAACTTTGAATCCGGAATGCCATCAACGAAATACTGTATCAGGCTACTCTCGTCCAGTTGTATAGGCTTACCAATCTCCATTAACGTGTAGAGGTATTCTCTATAACTTTCGTTGCTCCTCTTCTTCCGGTTTCTAAGCATCCGATGCACATCTATCGCTGCTATCTGTGCTCCAAATTCTTCTATTAGTACTTTTTTAAGCACGCTCCAACTCTAGACATCACTTTGGCTGCGTATAAACAAACGAGCTGTACCCTTTAACAACTGCTTTGCGTAAATAAATTTTTGAAACTAACAGCATCAGCGTTATCTTCAAAATCTTCCACCCAATTTCTAATATCGGTACCATCAGTGCCGCAAAATGAAGTAGGCGAATCTTCTATGTCTCTTAAAGTGAACATGCCGCCTCTACCCACCGTAGAGAGGAAACATCATCGCAAAGAGATTCCGATTCATCATTGTTAAGGCCAAAGTGATCCCTAAATCGATCCTGTAACTCCTGTTTTCGTCTCGTAGTCGCTAAACCTAACTCAGTCAGTTTAACCTCCTAAGCCCTAAACGTTCAATTGTAAAATTTCCTGTATGTCCATCTAGTCCAATTACAAAAAGTGAATCGAAATATAAAAATCAGTTAAAAATAAAGTAAAATATAATGTAAAAAAAAATTAAATTCAAATTACTGCTTAAATTATGTACATACATCAATTTGGAAATAATATAAATTAAATAATTAATAATAATTCAGTTTAATTCGCTTATAACTAAAAATTGTTTTCATCCACCTTATTATAAATAGAGGAATATAAATTTAAATTAAATAAATTTGAATGCAATTTTCTTTAAATGGGAAATAAAATTGTCTTCATTATTTTACTTTAAATTCAAATTATTAAAAGTAATTATAGATATTGTGGATATTATGTTCAAAGCAACTGTAGATATAAAACAAAAGAAATAAAAGTGCACATATAGCACTACAAAAAGATAAAAACAACTTAACATAGGCTTATAACACAACGAACATCTTTTGCTCTTAGTTGATTTTGTTTTTCTCTCACTTCCTTCTTAGGATTGCTACTGTGGTAGTATATGAATTTTTCAACCATGCATCTCCTTCTTTTCAATAGAGTTTATCCGCACTCGTTATCACGATTTTAAAATTAACGTTTCTTTTCGTTACTTGGTGTACTCGCTATAAAGATTTTGCTGCTTCACATCGTACTCACTGTAGCATTTTAAAAATGAAACGATTTTTATTTGTTCACTTTATTCCCTTTTTTAAATTCGGTGGGAACAATGTATTGTCAATACAATCACTCGTTTTTATAGTTTTAGTTTCTCTTTTTTTAACAATTTCATTTATTTCGCAGAATTCTTTAAACTGGATTGACACTCAGTTTTTCCTTTATTCATCATCTTCAACATCTCAAACGACACTCAGTCTTTTCCTTCAATTCACTCAGAATTTCAAATATCTTCAGATAATTGTGGCACACAGCACATACTATTTAAATGCAGCAATGGTGGGAATCAATCCCTGTTGAGCCCCCAAAATGTAGTTTTTGTTTTAAAAAAAACAAACACTTTTAAATTATTAAAGTAATTAATATTTATTTAAAATATATTGAGATTGGCGATCAAACAAGTCCTTCTCTTACTTAAAACTATTCGTTAATCCTATAAGTCACTGTTGCCACTCCTGGTGGTACGTCCTGTTCCCACATATAATTATAATTACTGATTGTGGCGCAGTTGGCCTCGCCTAGTTTAATTTTTTTACTCAACCAGAGGAGAATTCCTGTAAAAAGATTTATATATAAATAGAAAAGTACAGTTACATTGCCACTTAAAATACATAATATTTATTTATTTCGTTTTAAAGTTTTTTTATACACATTACAGTCATAATAATAACAATAATAATTAAAGAAAAATAATTTTTTATGTACACATTTAAAAGATTAATATAAACGATTAATATGTATAAAAGTACTAAAAATGATATTTAGGAACTTCCGCATCAGGGCATCGATATCAATTCTTACGAGTTCGAGGATGAAGAGGAACGAGAGTTACAGGCCCCTGCAACCCCCAGCGGTATGGACATAAATTCGTTGCTAGCCGCCATGATGGAAAAAATGGAGAAGCTACTTGCTGAGTCTCGAAAAGAAACTGATCAGAAATTGGAAAAAATGCAAGCAGCAAACCAAAACTACTTGCTGAAATAAAGGAAGCTTCTAGAGCCGAAAATCAAAAGTTATTTGCTGATGCACAAGTAGCAAACCAAAAACTACAAGAAGCTTCGGAGCAGAGAATGGAGAAAATGCAAGTAAAATTGGTGGCAAAAATTGAAAGGAAATTCGAGGAGAAGCTGCGGGAACTTAATGGGTCGGTCAACAAAAGAATTACTAGTGTCGAGGAAAAGGTGTTTAATTTGGAAAAGACCGTCGACACGAAAGTGATCGATTAAGAAAAGACCTTTGACGGAAAACTGGTTATGATGGAGGAGAAGATCAACAACGTCCAGAGCCAGCGACCGGAACCAGTGAGAGTCGTATCAGAAGATGTAGGTAGAATCAAAACACCTCACTTTGATGGTAGCTCGCCCCTATCCGTATTTAAATTTCAATTCGCAACAGTAGCCAGCAGAACGGATGGGACAACGAAGGGAAGGCTTTAGAACTGATTTTGGCGTTAAAGGATGCCGAAGCCGAGATGCTAGAAACCATACCAGCCAGCCGCAAAAACAACTACGACGACTTAATGCTGGCTTTACAGCGTAAATTCGGCGACGAGCACAAACGGAAACTATACCGCATGGAGTTAAGGCGCCGAGCGCAAAAGGCCGATGAGTCACTTGAGGCCTTTGCAATGAAAATCGAGAGGTTAGTGCAGCTCGCATACCTGGGAGAAACCATCCGTTGATAGACAACTTTAAAATCGAGGCGTTTGTTAATGGGATACGTGACCCATATATCAAACTAGGGGTATGTTCCACGCAGAAGGCAACATTTGCAGAGACCGTGGCCTTTGCACTAGCACAGGAGACCGCTCGCATGATTTCTAGACCACAAATAAACAAAGTACGGAAGATGGAAGTCGTGGAGGAAGAGGAATGCCTTCTGAATAAGTTTAAAGAAATGATTAAAGAAAGTTTTGGAGGAAAATGGGCAGAAGGCGAAACTTAAATGTTTTAATTGTGGAAAGGGCGGTCATTTCCAGAAAAGTTGCAAAGCACCACGCAAATGATCAAAATCCGTCTCACCAGTAAGGAATAGTAAACAGGCGACCAACCAACCATCTAAACAAGAGTCCCCGTTAAACTAAAACGAGCTAGCACTGAGGGGCAAGTGCTGGTTCCCACAACTAAGGGCCCCAAAATCTCCATATCAGTTATGCAACAAAACAACAACAACCTTACGGCGTGCGGGTATATAAATGGCAGACAACACACCTTCACTATAGACAACGCTGCCACACAGTCTATCATCAGACCAGATGTAGTGAATCCCCTTCAGTAATGTAATGTAAGACTACGGACAGCTACCGGAGATTCTGCCACTGTCCACGGGAAAACAAAGGCGAAGGTGACTATAGCCAACATTTGTGTAAGTCATGTCTTTATTGTTGCCGATATTGTGGACGAGGTAATCATTGGTGCCGATTTTATGATAGCTCATGGCATCAATATGTGGCAACAGGTACCTCTTCACGTGGGATGCAAGCATCAAGTGCACACCAGAAGATTAGTTGCTGTCGAACTACAAAAATTACCACCTCAGAGGAAGTGGTTGATATGGGCGCATGTGGAGGGAGATTGTGAGGAAAATCTGTTGTGGGTTGTTAAACCAGCAGAAATTCAGACGGATTTGTTATCAGCAAAGGCCCTCATCAAATCCACTAAACAGAGAAAAGTTCCAGTGTGAGTGCTAAATCTTTCAGGCCATGAAAAATGTATCTGTAAAAACTCTGCGTTGGGCAATGTGCTCCAGTAGATGCAGTAATAAACAGCGAACAATTACAGGAACCTGCCGAAATGTCATCCAAGGACTAATGAGAGTTTGATGTAAATGTGGAGAAGTGGGTAGAAGGAAAATGGTAGAAGAGAGAAATAAAATAAAAAGCTGCTAAACAGGTACGCTTGCGCTTTCGCCACAAACAATCAAAATCTAGCTAAAACAGTTATAGTGAAACATGAAATCGATACTGGCAAAGCGCGACTGATAAAACAGTCAGCCAAAAGCATACCACTGGCGAAGCGTAATAAGGTTATGAAACTAATTGACCAAATGAAGAGGAGCGGTGTAAATGAACCATTATCGGATCCGGGGTGCTCACCTGAAGTCTTGATCAAAAAGAAAGATGGCACTACAAGGTTCTACGTAGACTACAGGGAGCTGAATGATGTCACTAAAAAGAATAGTTACCCGCTACCGAGAATTGACGACGCGCTAGCCGGAACAAAGTGGTTGTCCACATTGGATCTACAAAGGGGATATTGACAAGTAGAGATTGCAGACAAGGACAAGGACAAAAATGCATTCAGCGCGAACGGCGCCTTGTGACAATTTAAAATCATTCAATTTTGCAGCTGTGTACCTCATTGACGTATTGTGATGGGCAGAAGTTTCAACCTACACCTTTGGAACCTTGGAGAAATTATGCAACGAATATCAATAGCCGGACTAAAATTAAGTGTAATGAAATGTGCATTCTTCCGAAATCAAGTACAGCAGATGCATATCCACGGATGAAGGTAAATTACGGGTAGTAAAAGACTGATCTCGTTCCCAGAATCTTCATGAATTCCGCAGTTTTTTGAGACTATGCACATACTACAGACGCTTTGTCACCAACTTTCCCAGTGTGGCTGCAAGCTTGCATGAGCTTACCAAGAAATCAAAGGTGTATCAACGGAATGAGTCGCACGAAAAAGCGTTTCAGATACTAAAAGACCTATTGTGTGCTGCATCAGTTTTAGCGTATCCAGCCCCAGGAAAAAAATTCATTTTGGACAGTGATGCTAGCGGATATGGTATTGGTGGTGTACTTTCCCAAGTGGTCAAAGTCGTAGACCACTATAGTCGCACACTATTGAACGGAACTATTGTGTGACCCGACGTGAGTGGTGAAACCAAGAACAACAGCTAACCAGTAAGGAAACTGAATTTTGACAGTTACTGTCGAAGTGTGAAAGGGATAGCAAATATTACCAAAAAAGTCTCTCTCTCATTTTCTCTGTTTTGTTTATTTATGTTTTTTTTTTGGCGTTTTGGGTGGGTTTTTTATATTGGCGCGTGTTAATAATAAATGTAATTTTTGTGTTAAACTATTAAAAAATAATAATAAGAACTAATAATAATAATAACTTTTCACTTTTTCGTTCAATAAATTAAAAAATATTGGCAAATTTCAGCAAAAAAATTTTTTTATGAGCTGTATGTCTTATTTTGATCTTGTAATATTTAGCTTCCTAATTACCTTTTGCACAAAAAACATATTCATTGTGACCGAAAATCACCCACAATTTCGATTAATATTTAAGCATTAATTAAATTTTAAAATTTTCATTGAAGAAATTAAAAAATATTCAAAATTTACTCTTTTTAACACAAAATAAATGTTTATTACAATTTAATTTTTCTACTTTATCCTCCAGTTTTCACTTTGTATATCTGTGGCTTCTAACACATTTGCTTCGCAGAAGATATAACATTTTTCTTCTCACTCTAATTTCGCCAGCAAAGGCTGCTGCTATGAACGTTTTTAAAACGTCATAATTTTCCCTTCTGTGTATTTTGTGCCAAGAAGCCTGAAGGACAGTTAGCACGTTATGACTTCAGCATTGAACACCGTAGAGGCAAAAACATGGGAGTGCTGATGCTCTCTCACGCCGATCTTGTAATTTGGAGTGCAAACATTGCGTGAAAGTCTAGAAGAAGGAATCCATTATCGACATCCGACTAACGCAGATCGAAGCCAACGAAGACTGATTGAAAGCACAAAGAAGCCACCAAATATTGGCTAAGATTATAGCGGCTAAAAAGAGGACAAACGGAATACCAGAATGAGATATTCGCCAAAGGTCCTCTTACAAGAGCATATTGGGCGCAATGGGACAGTTTAAAAATGATAAATGGGTGCTTATATCGACATTAGGAAAGCGCTGATGACAAAACCTCGTTCAACCTAATAGTGGTGCCTTCCTCCTCAAATGAATTCCATAATGGAACCATCGGAGTGACAAAGACGTTTGAAAGACTAAAACAATGTTTTTACTTGGTTGAACGTCAGCAAGCAGTGGCGGATTGGAAAGCGAACTGTACCCAGTGTATTGCTGCTAAAGGTAAGGTCCCGTAAGAAGAAGTCGAGGTCATCTGCAACAATATAACTCGGGCGCACCTTTAGCGATGGACATAGCAGGCCATTTTCCTGTCAGCATTGATGGATTATTTCAGAAAATAGCCGAAAGTGTATACTATACCACCCAATCAAGAGGCGAACACAGTAGTAAGTGTTTTATAAACAACTGAGTATGCCACTACGGGGTTCCAATAGAGCTACATTCTGATCAAGGCAGAAATTTCGAGTAAGCTGTATTCAAGGAAATGTGTCTGGTATACGATATTAAGTAGAACAATTGTTATCGTTTACGTAAACGAGTATAAAGCAGAATAAGAAACAAAGCAATTGTTGTTGCTTACGTCAAGTTGTGAACAGTGGCACACAGAATGGTGCGAACAATAAAGAAATTAATTAAAACTAAACACATCTGTAAAACGCTTCCTCCTAGACTGGCACCTTTATCGGCAAATATATCTCCTACGAAAACTAAAATTTTAAAAATTTTGAATTTTATCAAGAAAATCGCAATCATTATTTAATTAAGGATTCTACTATGCAAAATGTGTATGTTGATTTATTATCGAAGTCATTTATAATTGTTACCTAGAGCCGTTGGTCACGTTGCTGGTGCTGCTTAATTTCTTATTTAGATTTTATAGTTTAATTATAAATTTAATATATAATAATAATAATAATAATAATAATAATAATAATAATAATAATAATAATAATAATAATCACTTTAATTGATTAGTTTCACTTTGAATACTTTTTGTTTCATGTGTATTAGGCAATACTATATTTATACACTTTATTACTATTTTTATTGCTTAATTTAGTTTCATAATCCATAATCCATATTTCAGTGTTTTATAATTATTTTCATTTCATTTACTTTCTTTATAAAGAACGAAAGTAATTATTCGAATAAAATTTTTTGTTAGCTTACTTACGCTTAGTAAAAATTAAACTAAATGTGCTATTTTTCAAACTTCTCATTAAGTTTTTAGTAGTATTTTTATCAATTTTCTACCATACTTCTAAAATTTTATGCAAGCCATCAAAGTCATCATCGGTGAGAATCCACTTATGATAGCATTCCTCAAACGTACATCTGTCAATCAATTAAAATCTGGCCAACAAGTTTTGATATAAACCGATTAGTTGAATAAGAACTCTTGGGAATAGCTACGTTGTTCTCTTAAAATAAATTTTTTTCTGTGGAGATTTGTGCTTTTGTTTATTTAAAATATACTTTATAAAGTAAATTTGCAAAATAGATAGAATTGAAATGAAACGTATCATATAACAAAGGCGCGAGTAGCTATAACATATGCGCACGTTTTAAAAAATATTACAGATAAGTTATAATAAAATATAAATGTGGACGCCAAAATGTTCCAGGGACTGAATTCCCCATAAATAAAACGTAACAGAAGAGAAAAAATAAAATAAGAAGTAAATAGAGTAATAGACAACAAATTATCGGAATCGATAAACTAAATTAATGTATAAGAAAAAATTCTGATTTGTAATTCTGGGTTGTATTTCGATCTATCTCACCATTATACAGGTGTAAAATATGGTCATATGCACCATTTAAGTTTTTTAAGAATGATTTAATGGCACTGAGCTTAAATATATTGCAAAAACTTCAGCTGTAAAAATATATTAACTGTAAATTAATATTATCCTGATACTCTCCATCCGTGTAATATATTTTGTCAGGAGCAATAAAGGGTTGGTGGAAATCTTACTGCAGGGGTTACCAAAATTTTTTTGGTTGTGTATTAGTGAGTAAATGAGGGAAAATAAATTGAGTGATTTTGTTTATTTACTGTCAAAGCCAAATGTTAGTAATTTACGCTAATTTGATTTTCATTACATCAACATACATAAAGTTATACATCTTTAACCCGAAAATTAGGGAATGTTTTATTAGATATTTGGTGGGAACTACTTTTGGTTCTTAAATTTTCCCTCCTACTAATAAAAAACCTATTAATTTTTCCAAAAAATTGCTTTATTTCTACAAAAAAGCTGTTCCCTTTCCTTATCATTTAAATGTATTAAAATGTCATTTTAGAACATATAGGATATTGGATTTTAATAAAAGCATTTTTAAAATATTTGCTACTTAAAATATTTTTTGAGTGTAAACCTGAAAAAATATGTTATAGCATCCGCCAACATGTGCATTCGCCTAGGTCTGATCGACGACTAAAAAAAGAGCATAAGCAATGTGTGTGAATTCTCTCAGCACAATTGTGCTATGAAATGATAATCCCTGCCTTACTGTAAAAACAAAGGCTGTCTCTTATTTTGAACAAAGCCTTAGGACAGATAGTCCCGATTGGTCTATGTGGAATGAATATTTTTCGTTTTTTTTTATTGAGGTGATATCCGCTGATGACGAGGAATTTGTTGGTAATAATAACTCTTTCCAGAAGTAATAGATAGAATTGAAGAAAATGATTTAACCCTTAAATTTGGTATTGGTATGTCGTATGTATATATTGTTTCTTTATATATTTTTCGATAAGTAACTTTCCACTGGATACCATAACACCACATTGATTTAACAAGTGAATTATGCAGTAAAAGTTTACACTTCAATCGCAAGCAAGAGTTTCTATCTATTAATCAACAAATTTCGAAAAGTTTCAATTTTATTGGTGCTAAATTTTTATTAGTGAGAAATTTGTTTGTGGCATCTATTTTATATGCGAACATATAATGGGAATATTACGTGTACAGATTTTTCTTCATTTAAAGCTATTCTCCATTGATTAAAAAATTTCTTTGGTTAAAAATGGGGTTCTGTGGGCAGAGGAAAGCGATGTCTTCAGGAAAAGTGAAAGCGTAGAATGAATTCTTAATGACATCCATCCATCAATATTAACAGGAAAATTTAGTTTAAACTTATGTATTAGGCCGTCGTGCAAAATTCTAATAGAATGCTTGGGAAAAGAGCAAAAGTAGTACTTCATCTCTTTCAATGTGCTTTTTATCGCTTGCTCGTATCGGACGCTTTGTTCAATATTGCTGTGTTGCCTTCTGGAACCAAAGTGGTGGTCCGGAATTCACCTGCTTTAATTTGAAATTGATATAAGTTTCGATATTAGCAGTTCATTTTTACTCTCAGACTTTTTGCCAGATATTTGCTGAGAGGAAGTCGCCGAAAAAATATTTTTCATATTTTCGTTTTGATGTCTGACCTGGGATTTTAACCGAGGCCACACATCTAATTATTCTTCTTCTTGATTAACGGATTTCGACCTGCCTTATCACATCCTTCAAGGCGCCCCTGCTTCTTGCGCGCCTACGCTAGTTGGTCACACCAATCGATGACAGGGTTTCCTCTATCTGGTCCTTTCAACGCCGATTTTCGCTATCCTCTGCATCAAACACCCGGCTCACCGGAGCATCTTCCTCCATTCGAACGACATGACCAAGCCATCGCAGCCAGTGGATGTGACATGCACAACGCCCATGTCATTGAGGAGCTCATACTGCTCACTGTTGGATCGGATGTGGAAATTATCGCCAACTCGCACTGGACTAAAGATCTTAGGTAGGTCTTTTCTCTCGAATACTCTCAAGGCTGTTGTATCAGTGCTTAATAGTGTTCATGCCTCTGTGCCATAGAGAAGCACGGAGGGAATGAGAGTCTTGTAGAGTATTAGTTTTGTCGTACGAGAGAGAGAGAAGTCTCTATTACTCAATTGCCTATTGAGACCATAGATACCTTCCCGCCAGACCTTCGCATTAAAATCTCCTAGGACGAGTTTGGCGTATGGGCCGTAATATAATATATTACATTATACAACTGTAGTATACATAGCAAGATGCAAGCCTTTTGCATCCTTCTACTATCCATCGGATTTCTTGTATGGCAGTGATGTTCGTTCTGCCTTTAATAAGGGCATCCACTAGCTGAGCGGAAGCGCCTGTCCAGTGAAAGGTGCGAACGTTCCATGTGCCTATCCTCAAATCATTACCCTTTAAGCGTTTGCCATGGTCGTCAACTTTTACGGAGACCTTCATAGAGGCATGTGTTGAGGTATTCACTGGATAAAATTTTTACGTGGTGGTTTCCAAGCCCAAGCACAACCCAAATTTAGAGTCCAGGGTATTGGATTCCGTTGCACGCATTAGTTAACATCTGGTGGGTGCCAGTATGTCATCGCGAAGAGGCTGCGTATCAACTTGAACACAAAACAAGGATCGTCCTGTAGGTCGCCACGTTGACCACTGTCAGAAACTTTACCTTGTTTGCATGCATCCCATCTCATTCAAATAGCCAAAAATATTTACATTTCAATAATATATATATATATTCCCGCCAGAACAATGACGGTGATTTGACTATTCAAATAGGAAAATAATAAGAATTCTGCCTTAAGTAACTGAAATCACAAAATTATATTCTTAAAAAATATTTAAAATGCTTATTCAAGTCTGTATCCGTAGGCTAATTCTCGTTGTCGATTTCATGCGAGATTTAGTTGAAGTTGCAATTTTTGTTTTACTTTTGGAATTCTGTCACTCGTTATAGAGTAAGTATTTCTGGTTTTGATTGTACTTTTTCTATCTTTTACAACATCAGAAAAACTAGTTTAATTGACGTAAATGTAATAATAAAATATACTTTTTCTCTTACCAACGTTTCCCAAGCCGCTGACAAAGTAAAACAATTTTAGGGTATTAGAAAACTATTTGAATAGCAGGAAATGTGGACACAAAAACGCTATACCTCCTCATGCAGACGGAGGCAGTATTCATAATTCCTGTTCTACATTTGATATCTATCCATATATCCACATTTGTTGGCGATACAGTGTAAAGCTTGTTCCGTGATATTCACATTAAATTGAGTTCTATTTTTACCTTGCAAAGAAAATTCTGGCCGGCTATTTGTATGTATTTACAACATTTTTATCAACAATAATATTACGCATATTACGTACTTGGGTATACGTCTTGGTAGACAATTAAAGTATAAATTCTAAATAGAGACAAAATTGGTCCAAATCGAATGAAAAATAGCTCAAGTCAAATGCCTTATTAGTGGAAATACAATGCTAGACTTATACTATCTTATCTTATATAATTCAAAATTAAAATTTTGAAAAACAGAGCAAAATTCTAAGAATGGTACACAAAAAAATTAAAATGTAAGTATACTTGGGAGATAAATTAAAATTTTTTTAAAAATCTCGACTAAGATGCGGCAATGAAAATATTTGCGATGTTGAGAGGGTTGAATGTAGTGTAAATGATAGTAACTTTCGTGCAATGAGGTTATTTTTCTGGTTAGAAATTTAAAATCCTATCCTTAGATGTAAAACTTTATTGTTACCGTCTTCTATGAAGTACCAATAAATACAAAAAATAATATAATTACATAATACAAATAAAATAAAGTCGAAATAATTCTCACGATAAGCAAATACTAAAAAGAATGCTAAATCATTGATAAAATATGGAAAATATTGAAATATGGTTCAAAATAAAAAATATGGTAAAAATTTAAACAATAACCTTTATAGTGAATTTCTGTTCTTTTCATGATAATCCTGTATTGCGTATGAAGCATAAACACGAAAAATGCAATAAAATAGTCCACCGAATATTTTGTACGTACACCAATTTTTATAAATTATTTATATTTTGAGTTTTTTCACTAAATTACATTTGTGAATAATACCGATTTCATATATTTAAGCATTAAAAACAACAACAAAATCAAAAAAAGAAAATTAATATTTAATAGTGAAATTTTCATATGTAAAATTATTTTGTTCTTTCGTAACAC